>VYZW01021727.1:1650-17113 GCA_013401315.1 Balaeniceps rex
ATCATTTTCCTAGCTCCAGCGGGTTAACCCCAGAGCAACTGAGATTTCCCCTCCTTGGTTTCTTTGCCTCTTACTGTCCTCTCTCAAGCATTAATGTTGCCCTTTAGTTGACCACTTGTGCTTCACTTCCCTTCATTGACTTCTATGCAATCCAATCAGAATGCCACCATCACAACCTCCTGGCAGGAAGAAGGCACATCAGCTTCCAAAGCCATTAAAATTATATGAATTCTCGTAAACTGCAAGTTATCAAGTTTGCCTTCATTTCAGGTTGCCCAGCATCCTCCTGAGTACTGCAAAAGTCCTGCAAAGAGTTCCCCAAACGAGCCACATTCTGAAACACTCTGATCTGTGGTATGCGTGAGAATGAAGAGATTTACAACAGTCAAACCTTAAAACCTTAAAAGGACATTTTACATGTGAACTGTGACAGTTCAGAGAGACTTGTTATGCCTATGGTGTTGCTTCCAGGAAAAAAAAAATCTAGTTTGTGGATGAAACAGTAGATGGCAAGTACAAAAGCATAAAGAATCACAAAAGGAGGAGTGTCTACTGAATTGGGTAAATTCAGGGTTCATGGCCTAAATAAATGCTGAGGCATCATGGACAAACTGAAAAATCTACATTTGGAAAGAGAGGCATTTGAATAAAAATAAAATCGATGCTGTAAAATGCCTTGAAAATGTGTTGATTGTTTGCAGAAAACATCAAGCAATATTACCAAAAACCTCTGTTCTCCTTAAGATTTCTTAGTGACATATAAACTTTCTGTGTGCTTTAGCAAGCAAAAATAAATAAAACACTTTCTTTTGCAAACCGCACAAATTTATCTCTGCACTCACACTTAGTCTGAAGGAATGCCAAGACTGTAAAAATAGAGCAAAATATCAAGAGAGTTCAATTTTTTAAAGAGTACATGTATTCTGTGGACAATAAATTTTGAGACTGAAGGGACATGAAGATTCTTTCATAGACTTAGAAAATTGTTTTATGTTGCTTTATGGCTGCCAGGTCTGCAGGCATGTTGTACTGTAAGATAGGTGAAAAAACCCACAGTGCTCACTCATTGGTCTACCCATCATTTTAGCAGGCTAAAGGACAACTGAAAGGCTAGGAAACCAACGTGAAGTTAAATTAAGTGCGGCTTCAAAATGCAATTATAATAAATGATGCAGACATGTGACACATACAACATAATTATCTTTATTCCTTTCGAAAGCAAAGGATGACTAACAGTTTTTTCTTTTTATATGTTTAGTTATGAAGCAAAGGAAGACAACAGGAAAAATGGTTGCTGTTTGACTTGAGCTAGTTAGCTGCAAAACAATTCATTTGTTCTGGACTGGCTCTCCCTTCCACATGAACACCAAATGTGTTGCAATGAGATATACCTTTACCTCCTGCAAAGCACATAACATCTGATGATCAACATTCTTCCCCATCTTTCAATTTGATACTACTTCTGTCAACACAGAAATCGAGTTGTAAAGTTTACAGAAATACAAGCCATTAATTTCCAATGCCTGTAGGAGAAGAGCTCTTTGACTCCCCTGATATCTAAGGTGTAGTAGCATCATTTTCCCATTCTGGCCAGTACTACTAATGAAAAATAACCTTTCAAAGGCACATAAGGATTACCACAGGACTACTACATAGCAGCTCTGTGGCTAGTGGCCAGATGAGTCTCTGCTGCCCAGTAAAGTTCAAAAATAGCTAACATCCATTTTTCTTGGTTGTTATATAGAGAGGACTTATATTGTGATACAACATGTGCAAAATGATTTTATGGCACAAGCTTATTTAAACACATCAAGTATTACAATATGATAAGAAGGAATTAGAAATTCCCAGGGCTCACCTCAATAGCAGGGGCCACTCCACAAGGGCTATCTACTAGGAGATGGCAATCCATGTAGTTGGGACACCTTCATGATGTTAGGTATCAGGCAGTGAAATTCTGAATAAAGCAACAATTACTATCATTGAAGAATATTATTTTGCATATTAGCCCATTACACAAACACTTAAATCTTATCACCTTCCAGAAACTCTTGTAAACCTAATTAATATTTATCTTTAGAATATTTAGGGGAATATTTCAGATGGCAATGGATGTTAGAAGGAGAGCACAAACAAGTCCAGTGGGATCTCTGAACACAGCAACTAGAAGCTGTCAGGTTGATTAGGGAAAGATCAGGGAGGGATTTGATTTCATAGATGTAAATTTTTTTCTTCTTTGTTCTCTGTAACCAAGCCATGGGGAGCAGAGCTCACGGGACTCCAAAGAAGACATTTAACTGGGATGAGTTGCACCCTCAAACAGAGGGCACCATCAGTTCCCTCTTGTTCACACGTCTTCTGCTGTCCCTTACCAATATGCTACTAAGAAGCCCCAACTCTTTAGCAGTAGATGTGGCAGCAGCACTCCCAACAGGTCTTTGGTTAAGGCACTTACCCATATAGCTGAAAAAATGCCCTCCTATGCTCCTTCACCTGAAATAATTCAAACCTATGTCTTCTACTTTCCTGGAGAGTTGCAGACTACCAGGCTAGAGGGAATTCCTGGGGTAGAGGATGTTTGTCTCACTGTCATTCCATTAAACTAATCCTTTAGGTAGTTTACAAATATTAAAAAATTAAAGCAATCAGAAAAGGCATGAAGTTCTTAAATTTTTCCTTGTGGTTTGGTTAAACTACAAAGCTGGGAAGAGAAGAATTACTAATAAAGCTCCAAAGCTAATCTCTTGTGGTCACAGTCCATTTCAGTAAACGCATGTTTTTCTTACATCATCCATCTACTTCAGAGACAACTAGAGTTTTTCCTGTACACTCCCCAGCACCAAATCTTTAGATTGTATAGTTTACATAGCCGTTACATTTAAAAAATATATATTAACTCTTAAAATAGCATAAAAAACTGTGAAAACTGTTTGTTATTGCCTGTAAAAAGAAATGTGAGTTAGTTATGTTTTTCTCTTCTTTTAATCAATTCATTAAAAGGTTACTGTTCTTAAATAGCACTCTATTGCTGAATCTCTACACAAGAAAAAAATTGTTTAAACTATTTTTTGTAATTTCTTATCAAGACACCTGGTTGCCATGTCTTTGCATTTCCAATAGTTTCCAAATTCAGTTTTCTACTTTAAAAAAAATAAAAATACAAGTGCAAGAGAGAAAGTGAGAGAGCAGGTAAAGACTTTAGAGCCCAGCTGTGCTGCAAAATTGAGGAGTTCTCCATATTCTCCAAAGGGGAACTGAATTTTGTGTTTGTCAGTCACTGAAATCCATAGCTGTCAAAGAAAGTGGAGGATATTCACTTATTCTGACAGTGGAAGAGCCAGTTTGTACAGACAGACAAAGCTTGGAGACTATTTTTATAGTTAAGTTCTGTATAGATCTGTTAGTACATCAGGTTTCAATTCAACAAAGCAGTTACGCTCAGGCTTCATTTCAAAATGACAACTAGACTAATTTCAATCAGTAAGATACAGCCCAGTTCAAAAGTTTTGAGGCACATAAGTTGCTGTTACTTATGTGCACACTTATAGGTACAAAAACTATTGTGTGCCAAGAAAGACATAATGGTGGCAGTGAATTACAGCGCAGGCTTACCTCCTGGGGAAATCGGGATGCAAATAGCAGTAGAGTCACTTGGGTGACTGTTAAGGCTTTATTTTGCAAGTCACAAAGATGCCTCAAAGTAAATAAAACAGAGATTCAAGACCTGGACTTGCTTAGTGTGTCAAGAAAAAGTGCATGGGCAGAGTACCTCCGGGACAAAGAGCTAATGGCTGTGTCTGACAGACCAAGGTTATTAGTCATTCCATTTTATTCCATCAAGTTTATTCACATACTAAAAATAAATCCCACAGATGTCTTTTACAGGTTGAAACATAAAAACCTAATAGTTAAAGAGTTTCTCTTTCAAGTGACAGTTCAGATAATTATTCTTTTCAAAATCTGAAATGTCATTTATGTCCTGGCTTGAAATAACTTTTAATGTATTGCATTTAGAACAATCCCTTCACTACAGTATCTTGCAGCACACAATATAATCAGCATTTTCTTTCTTCAGTACACAGGCCGACTTTAATGGATTTTCCACAACCTTCTCTCTCATGCACAAATAACCATGAGATATGGAACCAATGTGTAAAAACCTCATAGTCTGCATAGGAAAAAAATAGCAAAATATATACATACTTATGCTGTGGTTTCAATACAGATCATATTAAATATCAACAGATTCCACATTTGTATATGTAACAGGAAAGCTACATTAAACCTGCAAACTGGAAACACAGTCCCTCAGCTGCAGCAAACCTTTCAGAAAATGGAAAGGACTTTTAGGAGACAGATGTAGCAGAGATTTAGACCTCTCTCTGTGCCTCTCTGCTGGAAAGAAGGGATGCAATACCTAAAAAAAAATTGAAACATTGGAAGTATTTGTTAAAAAAAATATCCTTCATGGGGAAATTGTTTTTCTCTCAGTGAAAAACACAAACTGTTCACAGCAGCAGTGATCATATAAGCCTGTCACTGGATAAACTCTCATCTCAGTCAGGATGATGAATTCCTGTCTGTCTCATCTTTCAGCTGCTTCTCGGTAAACAATCTGAAATTCCAACCACTGAATGCCCAGGCAGGAGGAACCGGGGCGGCTCTTCAGATC
This sequence comes from Balaeniceps rex, assembly GCA_013401315.1. Taxonomy (NCBI): domain Eukaryota; kingdom Metazoa; phylum Chordata; class Aves; order Pelecaniformes; family Balaenicipitidae; genus Balaeniceps; species Balaeniceps rex. Next base: position 6,323 of record VYZW01021727.1, read on the forward strand.
CCTGCTGAGCCCTCGCCCCTCTGGATGGTGCCCACCAGCATGTCTCCACCAAAGATGAGGCGCTGCCTGCTGCTCCTTTGTTACAGCTTTGACTATCGATGGTCCCTCAGTCATCACCTTGTCACAAGTCTTACTGTGTTTCTTGAGAAAATGAATTTGCAGTGCCAGTGAAAGAGCAAAAAAGCCTTTCACACAAGATTCCTTCCTTTTTTTAGCAACATAAGCTGAGCCATTGCTACCATTATATTTAATTAAAACATCACTTTGCAAGAGCCTACTTTGTTGAAAGTTTAAGACAGAACGATACCACCATTATTTAATAAAGCTAAAAGAATGACAGTGCAGAGCAGTGCCTGGGAAAAGAGGGAGCCTGTTGACAAAGCAGTAAGAAGAAAGAGCAAAAAGGGTATAAGATACATTGAGGCTGTAAGAAATGAAAAGGGAATTTAATATTACTGTATGACAACCAGAGTCTACATTTATTCAAGTATTATTTAAGTCTGTCACTCCCCTGATGAGGAAATACAGAGATAACTTTCGAAAAGTTCTCACGGCAGGAAACGACGACAACAAACAACTAAACCCCCCATCCCGCTCCCCGTCGCATCAGCAGTACGGCAGCCAATGCGTATAGACTACTCGAGCACCTGCCAAGCAACAAAAGTCATTTTGGTTTAACAAAAGGTACCTTGCAATAAGACAACATCTGCAGGGAATACAAAGCAGGCATAACTCTAATAGCCTACAATACAGCATCACTACATCGAGAATTAATATCCTGGAGAAAATACTGTAAAACACTCTGCAGAGGAGGTGTTCTGTCACTGACTGTACGTTCCCCGTCTATGCCTTGGCTAGAAAAGCAGTAATCAACTGCAGAGCCGTAACTTCAGTCAAATATTCTGTCTCATATGCTGGAATCCAGCTACCAGCGTGATTAGCTCCCTCCAGCCCTAGAGACAGAGCAAGTGAAACTAGCTGGAGTGATTCGCCAAGGAGCCAAGAAAATCAAGTACTTTGAATATTTTGCTTCATCAAATCAAATCCCACTTGAAAAATAAGTGACCAATCACTCTGGGAAAAGACTTGGTTGAGGTTCAGCACACAGTGTGGGCAAAAGAAAAGCTTGAGGACAGGTTGTCTTGGCAACATCGTCTGATTCATATTTAAAGATAAAACCACTCTCCAAAGCTAACCTCAAGTGGATGACAGAGATATGAAAAAAAAGGTAGGCATTCATAATATCTTCATAGCAGAAAGCACTGCCTTCTGTCAGCTGCCTGAATTATTTTGGGACTGTTCGGTAAGGTTTCCTCCGTTCACTGTAAAACATTCTTTTTACAGCAACTATTAAGACAAAAAAATAAGGCTTCGGTCTAGAAAAACACAGCATAAACGCCTCCAAGTTACTCATCATGTGAAACAGCATGATGCCTCAATATCTAAAGTATCACCTTTTTTTTTTTTTATTAACACACCAGCAGACAATCAGAACATTGCAGTACAGCCATGTTCTCACTACCAATTGTGCATGTACGCACTTTATAAAACATAGAGACTGGTAAAGATTTTCCACTTTTTTGGTTTCTTTTAAACTGTTCTTTGTATAGTTGGTGATTTTAAGTGCTTTAAGTTACATGTGATTTGCTCTACAAAGAATCTCATCAGACCTGGGTCTGATGAGATGGGCAGGAAAACCCATGAAATCCCAACAGGCATCTGTTGGGATATGAGCACGCACAGTATAGGAGAGAATGGCAACACCAGAGTGCTACGTGCTGGATCCCACCAGGTATCTGGTCAATCTATCCAGGTACTTCCTTCTAGTGGTAATCTCTTAGGTCAGAAATTCCAACTATTAATCATGTTTAGTTAATTGCTTTGTTGCTAAATGCTCTGCCTCTAATTTCATCAGAATTCTCCTTGTTCTACCTTAGAGGAACACAGACAATGCCTGATTTTGCATATTGTTACTTTGCATAATTCTGTCAGGATGATGAGAACGTAGCTAAACTGGAATGTCCCAGGTTATTTGTCTCTTTGCCAAGTTGTTTAATACCTAAAGGGGCGGGGGGGAATAAAACCTACATTTCTTTGCATTTCTTTTCCCCCTAATTTTTTTTTTTTTAAAATGGATGACTTGCACTCAGCCTAAAATTCCACATGAAGTCAATTCCAGAAGAAAAGATAAATGGTTTACAAAGTTTTGCCATGCCATTTCAACCTCCCTTATCAAATACTTCAGGACTTTTTTTTTTTTCTTATTTTTTTAAATATCTGAGATACCACAGTCACACAGGCAGCTACCGAGGTGGCTTCAACAACATCCAAATATTTGTCCCAAGCAGACACACTTCTCTGTGACCTCAGTAAAGTAAGGGGGTTTATGCCTTCTGGTACTTATTAGCTGCCACCCATGTACAATACTGCTTTCTAGCCAACAGATCGCTCATTCGCCTGGCACTGTAAGGTCACCGAGCAGTGCCTCCCTGTCATCTCTGATCTCTACTGACCTACACCATTTTGTCATGAGCTAATAACAATTTACTCATTACCACTTTTCTCTAGATCGTTAGCTCTAAGCCAGCTACCTTAAGACACTCCCAAGTTTTTGTAACTTGACAGCTCCTACCATTTCTGTCTCATTGGCACTTTCTATATCCACACAGTGCTTAATCTCTCTTCTCTAACTATTAGTCTCCTGAATAGCCTCTTGAGGCAACTACTGCTGAAATTTGAAGAATTGTTGTAAATTGGTGGAGAAGATTGATTTAAACACAGGCAACGTCTTCATCAGATCTTTCAGTTTGTGAATAATAGACATTCTTTAATTCCCCTCCTAAAAATCATTTTTCATGCCGCTGCAGAGAGGTTCAGCACTCCCTCATTCCCAGGCTCAGCTGAGCACTAGAGACATGCAGCTTTTCCATCGGTCAGTCAGCCCGCTTTCAAAAGCAACCTTTATACTAATTTCACCATTTTGACTTGAATTTCTTTTTTATTAGTTACCTTACTTTTTTCAGCCCTGACTTTTAGCACTACTGTACTAACAGATGGCACAATCCTTCCCTCAGCAACGAGAAGTCTTAACATTTTTATAAAGGTAGTATTTTCTTAATGGGAACGAACAGGTGGGCAGACCAGAAGGATGCAACAATTACGTTTAACTGGTTGGCAATAAAGGATGATCCCAAATACGTGCTGCTAATGTTGTGTAAGTCTTAGCTACAGCAAGCATGAAAAGGGAGGGGGGGGGGGGGGGGTGGGGTGTAAAAAAAAGGGGCAAAGCCAAACCTCCTACATGCTTGAAAACCTGGAGAGCAAGGAGCCACTGCTGCTGCAGCCACCTCTGTGACTCTGCAGGCACTGGCAATGTTCTGCCCTCACATATGTATCAGATCGCAGAAGAGCTGCAAGGTAATTGCTTCTGATTGACTGCCACTGAGATGGCTCACAGACCCTCCAGAGAGCACGCTTTTCTTGTGGGACCCTACCGTGTCCCCATTCAACCCCTCAAAGAAAGCTCTCCCTATATTCTATGGGACTATGTTCCCAGAGGGGAGTCTGGATTAGCAGCTGATTTACAGAATTATTTTATAAAGACATTTTCCCATCACTTCTGCCTAAAATTGCTTACCATTAGGTCTACTGAGTTCTCCTATGATGCAGGACTTCCAAGGCAAATTAATATAGGACTGTGTACGATCTATTCCCCGCAAGCTTTATCAGTGCTTGAGGTAAGCGATAAAGTGGAACAGATAATTACCTATCTTAACACCTAAGCAGCAATTAGGGGATTTGGGGCCAAAACAGCTCATACCTGAAGAAGTGAAAAACTGGGGAAAAAAACTGTTGGGAAGGTTGCAAAGAAAGAATCATTCCCAAAGAAAGTTCTTTGTGAATATATTAGAGAGTTAACAGTACTATTTTTAGGTGTAGGAACATGAAGCATACCTAGGTGGGCAGGAAAAAAAATGGGGTTTTTTCCATCTTGCCTCATAAACATAAATAATACATAAAAATCACTTATTACATATTTATTATGTCCTTTACAGAAAAGACTGTATCTACTGGTAATTTTTCTCGATAATTTAGCCACTAGTATGCTCTCAGCGTTGGGGCTTGTCACTAAGCAATCCTCACCGACTCCTAGCCATCCCTGCAGGCACGGTCCCAGCCAAGGGAAGCAGGGCAGGATTCCCTCCCATGGCCCTTGCTTCTCCTTTGCAGTGAACCAAAAGAGAAAACAGTTATGTGAAAGGAAGGATTCAGGACCGGAGTTTCTCAGGCGTTCAGCTGTTTAATGTTACAGACATGTGCCTCACAGGACTCTCAAAAGACTCTAACCAAGCTACAAAGTAATGGGTCTTCAGTATCGGGCTCACAAAACTGTGTCAGGCACCCAGCTTTGGAGTTCAATGCCTTCATAGTAGAGCTTAGTAAAATACGGAACTTACATCCCATTTAATTTTTTTTTTTAATTTATTGCAATGAACAGCCAATTGTTTGGACCCCAGTATGAAAAATACTCTGTTCTGACATTTTCATCCAAAGAATGGCTGCCATTTCTCCATCACTTTTTCCTCTGGGTTTGCTGAAGTGGATCAAAAGAGCCTGCATCAGCCCCGTGCTGCACTGCACTGCCCTGGGCCAGTGCTGCCTCCTGGGAGCAGTACCTCATGAACAGATGCCTCAATTCTCCCCTCTGGACAAGGCATTGCTTTCCGGGATGCACTGTGAAGTCCAGCTTGAGGGAAGAATCACACTGCATTAGGAGACAGGGATTTTGCAGAGAGCTTGGCTTACAGGAGCGAACAGAGGCATGAACTGAAACATTGGTAACAAAGTACTAATAGAAAAATGCTGCTAAATTGATATGAAAGGAAATGGTTGTGATTTTGCAGACTCAGGAGTGAAATACTGGAATTGTTTTAAAAGACCCATGCCAAAATACTCTCACATTTATCTGATAAAAGCGACCATCATGGAAAAATCTATTTTCCTGACAGAAGCTGCAGTTTTGCAAGGAGTTCCTCTTCCATGAGAAAATTATTCAACCAAAAATTCCCAGCCAACCTCAGAAAAACTTTGAAAACTGGTCGCTGTTATTCAAGAGTACATTATTCTGCCATCAGAGCCCTCCAAGCCCTTCAAGGGCAAAAGAAACCCAAATATACCCCTGTAATCAGCAGCGTAACACTCAATCCAGTGGACAAGGACTGATGTACTTTATCCAAAGCACAACTGCAGAAAAGCTTAGGTTTTCCTCTCCCCAGTTTCCCTTCTTTAAAGAGAAGAAAACTGTGATTAAGACCAAATAGGTTAAGTGGAATTCGCTCCAAATCCTTCTTTTGAAGCCTACATTAATCAAGCTTTCTCATTGATTTTGGTAGAATGGTAACATTATACAGTTATGAAACAGCAACTAATCATGCTGGACTCTCTACCTGGGCTCTCTGATACTCTGCTAAGGTTAGAGATGTGATTCAGAGGCAGCTCTCAAATCACCTTGTCACTCTTATTCGCATAAGCGTTACTGCATGTAATGCTCATTGAAATACCACAGCAATGGTGCATTACAGGAATTAGGAAAAAATTCTGGACTGCATTTACAGCATTTAAAAGAACTGCCAATTTTCTCTCCTGAAATAAAAATATCTAGCTTGCTCAAAAGGTGAGTGAAAGGTCTTTAAATAAACAAAGAAAGCAGCCAAATGATTTACCAAATTACAAACTCTGACAACCAGATTTTTGTTATAGTACCTACTAAATTTCCTAATAATGCCAACATTCTGTATATATGTACAAGTTTGAATTATACAGAGCATAAAACTTCCTAAGTTAGCATATGAAAGGAGAACTGTAAAACAACAGTACATCACCACCTAAGATATGCAGTCAACATTTTTCTATGGATATCTGAATGAGTTTTATAAACTGTTTTTTAGGCAGTTGGACTAGATGATCATTTTAAGTCCCTTCCAAGTGAACTATTCTATTCTATTCTAATTGACTTCTCTCTCATTCATGTTCACTCCTTTCTTCTCCTGAATGGCCACTGTTCTGGAGTTTGTAAAAGAAATTACACATTTGAAATGGATTTTGAATGCGGAAATTGCACTCAGTTATCCTAGGAGGAAATTACTGAAGCAATGGCAAACATCCGACACATCTGCAAATTTCCCGTATTTGTATTCAATCTGCAAACAGGTAAAAAAACCAGTAAGTAAAAACAAAGCCACTGCAATATTCTTACTAATACTCTTCGAACAGGAAAAGGAGACTAGCTTTAACCTAATTAATTTATTACGTCTTGTGCATCTAAAACACAAGTGATATTTTAGTTTCATAGCATGGTTGCCTGAACAAAGAATTAATCATCAACATAACGTATAGAACGCTTGGTTTAAATGTTGTCTAGGCTCCAATGGTAGGAGATTATTAAAAGTAAAAATAACTACTACTGGACAGATTAAAACACTGGCTTCATTCTGAGTGGAATATCCTTCTAAATATCAGCTGCCTTTGGAACTGAAACATGGCAATGTCTATAAAACTTTACTACAAACTAATGCAAGAGATGAACTGGTAGTTTGACAACAGTTCTACAAAATATATAAAACACTGTGCAGAGATATTTTATAGAGAAATGAACAGGATATGTTTTTATACACTTCAGCTTTATGATTCATTGGATGTCTACTCAGTATACGTATACAACAAACGAAAAAGATGTTTCCACTTTAGCAGACTCATGAAGCCAAAATGTATGAAAATAAACTGATCCCTGAAATTCTAGTAATTTTTGCCTAATAAATATTACTTACAAAAGACATTTGTCCAAATATTTTTATTTTGTAGATATTTTTATGCAACCTATTAAACTAAAATATACTATGGATTGCTTAGAATTGATTTAAAAATTATATCCTGGATATTATTGAAACATTGAACATTCTTTTTAAGGTATATGGTGTTAATGTTACCTGTTGAGTATATGACAGCAAAGGAAACACAGGCTCCACAAAAATCTGAGCAAATGCTAGACAAATCAGGAAACCTGCATCCAGTTCACAGATGTTCTTTGCTATCTTGGCCAAGTCACTGAATCAACCCTCCGCTGTAGTCCCTTTCTCTGGGTACCAGCCATCGCTTGTGTGCTCCGTAAGGCAGAGAAGGCCACAAATGCATCAGGCCATTAATGGTGGCAATTTTAAGTTTTTCAACATACATTATTTATATTACTTTAAGCAGTTTAAGCTTCAGGCTCAAATGTTCAGTGAAAACCCAACAACAACAACATACAGAGTTGCCAAGATTAAGGTTAATCAACTCTCTGGTAAGATAAAAACCAGTACTGCAAACAATGCAAAGAACACAAAAGGTTTCCATGAGCATTCATGCGGATTTCCACCTAAGCTCCCTTTGGCAAAGGAAGCATGCATTTAGTGACCATTCAGTCAACAAGGTCTGTTACTTACATCCTTGTTGAAAGCATGTTCCGGTTATACACACCCAAGCATCTTTACCGAAGCTGGCATCCCTTCACACACAACATCCCCATTGTAAGAGGTTGAGTTGGTGGCACCTCTCATTAGGGAAGCAAAAAAGCATCTGGGTCTTCACAAATTCAAACGAGTGAAACAATAGGTCTGTTTTTACCATATTGGAGAACTGACATGTAAGATTACAAACACTACAGTTTTAATCTTCTGCCATTACTTCCACAAACTCTCCATTGAAGGTCTTTCCTGTAGCAATTCATGTTTGCATCATTTGCATAGGCATGCTCATCTGAAAAGCCTTCCTACACAAGAATCACAGCAAGAGAACCACAGAACAAAACAACACAGTACAGCTCTACAAAGCGATGCTGTACAGCTCCATCCACAGACCACGTTTTCCTAATTTGTTAGTCAGCTCAGGCCTAGGTGTGGAACAGACTGCTCAGATTTTCTTGGTTGGCAATGTTTTCCTAAAAACGGAAAGCAAAACAGCTGGCTCAGTGCTGGGATGACCCCACCCCTCTCCCAGACAGGCTGTCAAGCACAGCCCTGGCAACTGCCCCCGCTGTGCCTGCTCTGCTGCCATTTCATCCTTTTCAGCAGAAAATGCAGAGTATAATTGTTTTTTTTTTTTTTCCCTGACTGGTGGATGACTTCTTATAATTACTGTTACCGACCTTCTCTGTTGAAATATATTTTTAAATGCAATATACCTAAAGGTTACAGTAGGTATTAAAATGAATCAACTAACTAAATAATGGTAGTATGTACCACACTTAAAGTAACCATAAGACAATAAACAAATTACAGATTTCTGAGACTCACCACTGTTATCCTGGATTTCATTCCAGCCCGTTACGAATTTTGCATTTTATAGTGTGCAAAATTATAGAGTGATTCAGTTATCTGAGTATATAATCTGAACGGCCTTTCCAACCCGTCAAAGGCATAAAACCCTCAAAAAAATCAGTATACATACTTACTGATGCTGCTGCTGTCATGCTTCCAATTTGCCAGTCGGGTGACTGTGTGAGGACTTCAGTGCAGCCAGAGGATTAACTGAAAGAGAACAAAAATATGTTCAGTTTACTCGTAAAAAAGCAAGCAGGTGCAAGAAGACAAATGAAAATAACACTAATTCCATTAATTCAGGCATACTTGCTAGAAAAGTCTAAGATAATAAATATTTCAGGATTAATATTCCACTCTTCTCATTCACTACACAGTAGGTTCTTTGGTATCAGTTTCCTACTCACAGTGGTCAATAGTACTTCCTAGGACGTACCATTCAAATCTTATCTTTTCTGCTTAGACCTTCATTCACCACACCAGCTGAGAATCTGGACCAAAACATCCATTTGCGGGAAACATATCTAAACCATTTTATGAATGGGTTCAAATACATGTGCTTCCCAAAACGCAGAAACTTCTGTAATCTCTTTCTCATTTTCTCTTCACCATTCTCTCCAAATGAAACTTTGCCATTGAATTATGGAGGCCTAAAGCTCACGCTTATTTGAGTTGCTCAAACACTATCACTGGGAGAAAAATGAAAACCAAAACAAAAGCACTTGCAAAAACATTCCAGACATGCATAATGCAGAAATTGGGGAAGCTTTGCTCTCATTTCTATGTGAGGAAAGGATTGGAATGCAAGTCTTTTCCGTATTGCTGGAGTTTAGGGGGTAGGCTGCTACTGGTTATAGCTAATCACATATTTAGCAACATTAGCACATAAGGTCAGCAATTAGACCACTAAGGGAATTGGCATGCATAATCTAGCTACATGTTAAGAGCTATTAGCCAAATAATTTAAGAGACAAAGTATGGAATCACCCAAATTGCAGCAAAAAGGAACGTGAAAGACAGGAACCCGGACATGAGCCATCACCCAGTGCAGAGAGGACAGGTAACTGCCTTTGAAGAGCAATCGTTTGGGGAATTATGTATTAGCTGCAGAAATGTCATGTACATTCTGTTAAATAAGCCCCCACTTTCAAAGATGAGCCATAGCCTGGTCTCCCATGAAGCTGAGCGAGTCACAGCCGAGTTCCTAATTGGGGGTAACAAGACAGCAAATTTGCCTTTCTTTTCATCCAGATCCTCAGGCTCATTCATTGTAATGCAGTTCTCTCCCTGAGGAGCTTCACACTTTGTTATGATTCCGTGTGCAAAATTCACATGCAAATGATTCACAACTGTGCTGTCTAAACTCTGGAGAGTAAGAATAAAGGGGCTAGTAGGGATGGGACGAGCATGAGCAAGGCTCTATGTCTATGTGAGCATTCCTCCTCCAAAGAGACCAACATATGAATGCAAAATGCAATTCTTCTCCTCTCTCCAGTCCTCGTTGTACCCCTGCAATAACCATGCTGCTCTAGTGCTCTCTCCTATGATATCTGTATGCCACCTTTTGAGAAAAAACCTCTCTTGTGAGATTCACATCATGTGTGATTCTTTTTAATGCTGCTGAAAATTCTTGGTAACAATTCAATATGTCTCTTATGTCTTCCTCCACCAAAGGGTTACAGTCTTACTACAACCAGAAACCGCGTTAGGACTCTCGGTTTACCTGCTTCCTACCTAAACAAAGTCTAAATGAAGATACTGATTGAATTAAAGCACTCCATACAGCAGGCTGTAGAGAAAAACCCTCACCACTGAGGCAAAAGTAATTATTAGTAAATTATGACTTTATTCTATTGCAATCTTCCTGTTTCTTGCTGGAATTTCATCATACGCATGATGATTAGAACATACCTGCTTAAGTTTTAAGTCGCTGATTTTAACAATTGAAATGTTTAGGGTCTTTTAAAGAAAATTTATTTTCTGTCACCCAAGGAGAAGCCATAACATTAATGGCTACTGGCTCACACTCATTTGTACAAAGAAATGCAGCTTTTGCAACTTTCATTTCGATTCAACTTTTACGGTTTATTTTATGAGAAGTTTCAAAAGATACGCATGTGTTAGTTACAGAGATTTGTGTTCTGTGTTTGAAAACTCCAATTACACTTTCTAATTAAGAGCCTTAAGTGACAAATCTATAGATATAAAAAGGAACCCAATAAACATAGCAACATCGTTTTATTGAAGAACCAGAACCTAGTTACCTGATGCAACTTTCACTACAGACACAATTTCAGCTCAGAGAATGCAAAATATGCTGTTTTAAAAAACATGACAGTAACAAAACAAAAAACCCCAATATCTATTTCCTATTTCAAACAGAAAAAATAATGTAGGGTGTCGTGGTTTAGCCCCAGTAGGCAACTAAGCACCACGC
>VYZW01021730.1:0-13180 GCA_013401315.1 Balaeniceps rex
ATTAAATAAACTGTCACAGCTGAAAGAAGGGCCAGGTGAAAGTACCTGATTTGTGCTACCATAAAGCTGAGAAAAGTATTTTAGCTATATCAGAGTGAATGCATAGTTTGAGCTTAAATTGCAGTGATCTAAAGCCTGCAATTAGCTGGGATCTCTGTTCTTTTAGTGACTATTTACAACTCCTCCTGCCCTCCATGAGAAGAAGAGAGGGAAAAAATAAAGGAAGGGAAAAGGAAAACTTGATATCTCTGGAAAGGAAAATGATAATGATATTACCTCCTGGTGGAACTTATACCACCTTGTTATACTTGCATGGTAAATATACTCCATTGCAAGAAATGTTCCACCAAAGAGTATTCACTTCAGAGAAATGATAACGATCTCAAAAAACCTGGTCAGTGACAAACATGCTCTAAAATCCTGCAGCATTGAGCTGCTGCAGTTTCATTTACACTTGCTGCCCATCAATAGTAAATGCACTTCAGTTTATCACCTACCCCCCTTGATGAGGGCAGTTGCTGTTTCAAAATTGTTATGAAACCTAAAGGGCACAGTTATTAAACGATCATTTTTTTGTGTTTTGTTAACTCTGACCTTGTTCAGTGGAAACAAACATTGGCAGAGAAAGACAAACAAAACTGCTTCCACATAGCATCTTTCCATAACAAAGCCCTGTCCTATAAATGCCTGTGGAACCACAAGAAACTTAAGCTGGTGGAATAGCACTTGCAGAGTGGCTATCAGTAAATGACTTGTTGAAAATTTAGTTCTCTGAATGCATCATGTGGTTTAGGAGGACAACATATTCTAGAGCATTCTCCCTTCCTTATGCCGTTTCTCTGGACGACAGCNGAAATGATAACGATCTCAAAAAACCTGGTCAGTGACAAACATGCTCTAAAATCCTGCAGCATTGAGCTGCTGCAGTTTCATTTACACTTGCTGCCCATCAATAGTAAATGCACTTCAGTTTATCACCTACCCCCCTTGATGAGGGCAGTTGCTGTTTCAAAATTGTTATGAAACCTAAAGGGCACAGTTATTAAACGATCATTTTTTTGTGTTTTGTTAACTCTGACCTTGTTCAGTGGAAACAAACATTGGCAGAGAAAGACAAACAAAACTGCTTCCACATAGCATCTTTCCATAACAAAGCCCTGTCCTATAAATGCCTGTGGAACCACAAGAAACTTAAGCTGGTGGAATAGCACTTGCAGAGTGGCTATCAGTAAATGACTTGTTGAAAATTTAGTTCTCTGAATGCATCATGTGGTTTAGGAGGACAACATATTCTAGAGCATTCTCCCTTCCTTATGCCGTTTCTCTGGACGACAGCACTTGCAGCTCTGGGGCTTTGTTTGCTCTGGGCACTGCTGAGTCTGAGGTTATGGAGGCCAGAAGCTGGTGGTGTTATGAGGACAAGAGCCCTTGTTGGGAGCAAGATGGACAAAAATTGTAGGATGATTGGCAGGTACTTTTAAAATTAAAAAAAAAATCCCAAACCCTGTTACATAAGTGATGTACTTTTGTAAGTAACCAAATTGACACTTGTGAAAAGTAAGGAGTCAGCATAGCAAAACCAAGATATATACAGACTTTGTAGCTCAGGCTTAATCCATGCAAACGACTTGTGGTTTGGGAATTAGCTAGGATTAATATCCAGTGGGCACTTCTTGTGTTTGAAATTGTCAATAACATTTCTTGTTATTGGTATTGGAAATGACTGGTTTAATGATATTCCACTTTCCTGCTAGCCATGTGGTTGGTGCCACCAGATATAAATCACATAATAATTTGTTGATCATTTTCAACCACATTAAGTTTTCTATCTGTAGTTCCCTTTTGTCTTTCTTAATCTTTTTGTATCTCCTCTTCTTCAACAGAGCTGCTTGTGACAGACACTAGGATTTATGATCAGTGAGTACTAATGCAATTCAGGACTTTGGAGTTGTACAACAACACAAGAGGATAATGAGGTGGGTTTAAAAAGTCTCTATGATAAACAACCCAATCTCTTAACACTGGTAATTATTACATCGGTAATTATTTCTGAATGAGTAGGGATAGAAGAGAACATTATTTAGAGAGGAGATAGCTGTATCCCAGAACTTAGCCATTCAGAGTGAGAGTTATAAAGGACCGTGCCTTTCACAAATTAGAGAACCAAAACAGTCTATTGAGTATTGTCAGACTGGGTATCTTATGCTTCTTATAAAATGTGTTTCTGTGCCATTGCAAGTTCTCATAAGAAGAATTCTTATTTGTGTTTGAAACATACAGTTTTAAACCAAAATGTATCTGAAAAAAAGTCGTCAGTCATTCCATCATAAAGCCAGGGACAACTCAAGATTCAAACTTGAAACTACTCAGACTTTTGGAAACTCTTCTACCACACCCAAATCCAGGGTCCTGATCCATATGGACCCGACTAAAGGGGTTAGCCTGTGAGAGACAAACTACTCTTGATTGTGCAATGTACAAAAACAGAATCTGAATTTTGCTCATTTTGAATATCACAACTTTTGTACTAAGCAAAGTTAAACGGAGGGAGTATCCTTACTGATTACCACTTCTGCACTTTTTTTTTCCCGGTTAGTAGCTTCCCCTACAAATAGTAGCCACATTCATGTGCAAATCACAATTCAGCAATACAGTTTCTTAAACCAGGTATTCTAGGAGCAGCAATACTTCAGGTATAAGCAGTCAGTTCTTGAAGCATCTCGCAGCTTCATGTTTTTTTCTTATCCTGGCCACTAGAGGGCAAAAGACATAGAAATAACTTGGACATGGTATTAGGAAAAAAAATCCTTTTATATAGTTTTATGTCGTGAGTATTGAAAGCTAAAAGAGTAAGACAGAGAGTGGAGTAGTCTCTATAAGGGTTGTGGGGTTTTTTTTAGATGGATTTCAGAAGTCTTACAGGACACAAGTTTGCTATCTTCTCATAAACTGAAAAGAGAAATAAGCAATATGACACACTGAACTACATTTATAGATGATTATGAGTTCAATGCTGTGGGTGAAAGTGCAGTTGCCACTAACTTAAGATTAATCTCTCTTAGGGATGTGAACAGGTTTTCTGAATCTTCCTTGACAGCTGCCTCCAGAGATGTGTGTGGTACCTACCACCTCCCTGCAGCTGTCCTGCTTCCATGAGAAACCTGAAAAACAATTGCAAAAACTGCAACTGATTTTTAGTAATCGGTTAGAAAATAGTTTTTGATTTCTGCTTATCCAGTGATAACAGGTAAGGTTTCTGCAGCTCACCGAATACAGCTCTTGAAAACATGGCTTTGAAATCTGCAGGCACTTTGAAAGAATCTTTCACCTGCTAATATAACCAACGACTTGATGCGGAAACATTTGCTTCCTATGCAGGTTGTTACTTATTCTCTTGTAGGCATGCAANCAGAAGAGAGAAATCTTGAGATTCTGCAGAAAATCTGCATTACAATATGCTTCTCCCTAAGGTCAGGAGAGGAGACTCCAGGCTTTTTCCCCCCCCCTCCCAGAAGAGCTATGCTTTTTAATAATTGCTACTGTGCATCAACATCATCTTTCAAATTCTATTTTGGTCTCTTTTCAATCTGCTAAACATAGCTGAAAGATCAAAGAACCACAACTACCCAAACAGAGAAGTCCGGATGTACCTTGCAATCAGTTTAAAAATAACATTGTAAGAATTCCTAAGCCTCTACTCTTATTATTTTGCTCTGTGCCTCAAAGACAGACCTCATCCTCACTTTTCAGCAGGTATAAAAAGAAATTATGATCACTCTTGAATTTTCTCTTCATTTACACAGTAGTTCATTGCACAGTTATTTAAAGTTTAGCAATGGTGTTCAGCATTTGTTGAACCTGAGCCTTTGGAAATGCTCGGTAGTACCCCTCCTGGCCCCAGCTCTTAGGTATATATCATTTGTAGTCTGATTTAGTAGGAGGAACCATCTTGTAATACTAATCAAAGATCCTCTAGAAGTATTTCACATACTATCTGGGTCTCTTTACATTTATTCTTTCCTCTATAATGATTATTTTTGTAATTATATGAATGATTATATCAAAAATAAATGTGGTTGATATCCCTGAAACATCAACTTTTCCATATTTTAACTTTCAAAAGCAATACAACAGTTTTAGGCTCAGCATTGTTAACTTTCTTGTGCAGGTTCAAGCCCTGATGAAATACTGCATGAAGAAACCCTATTTTTTTACTGATATTTTTAATCTTCAAACGCGCTTCAATAACTAGGCATGACAGTAACCTATAGGATATGACTGATTTATGGTTACTCTTGTGACTGTCATCCTTCTCTTCTTGCTTTTGTGTTTCATTTTTCCTTCTTACCACCTCCCCCTCCTTTTACTCATTTGCTTTTAATCTTCATTCTCTCATATTCTTTCTATCACTGGTGTTTTCTGTACTGTGCTCCAGTTAATCTTCATCTTATGTCTTTCCCTAATGAACTTGAATTTCCTGGATGGAGTGATCACAACACAGCTGGCCCAAGGTTTTCCTCCCTTGGCTCTTGCAGCATTTTCTTAAGGCTGGACCCTTTCTCTGCTCCCCTAATTGTTCTGGGTTTTGTTCTCACACCTTGCGTGCATCCAAGAGCAGAGCAAAATGGGAGCGTTTGCTAGGCTGGGAGACTGATGCCGTAGTAGGAGCAGGAGCCATCCACTAAACCACTTGGTGAGGTGGACTGTGGAATTGGTTTGCTTTAGTAAAGGTGACAGATGGATAGGCATTCTCTCACGGTGAATTAGAAAAATAAATATTATCTGACAAATATTTGAGGTGATTACTACTCCAACAGCAGAACAAGTCAGAACTCTCTCTATGCCTCTCTCAGTGCCTTTATCTGCTGTAGTTTTCCTTTTGCTAATCATCCTGAAATATCTCTGCTGTCTCTAAAGCATTTAAAGAGGCTCATACATGAAGCCATTCATACCATTCACAAAGAATGGTTCCCCAAGAGCTATGCATAGATATCCAGTTCAGAGTATAATTAAGGAACAACATGGGTTGCTTTCTTCAGCTTGCTGTGCACCTTCTTAATCATGTTTTCCTCACTAATTTATGGGAAGTAGATTTTTCTCTTCTGTCTCCATTATTTGCCCTGGTTTTAATTAAACATATGCTATGATTGGGAGGTGGGTAAAAGGACAGTTGTGCTGCCATTTGAAAAGAGCAAGCTTGCTCGCTCGGCCAGTTTTCCCAAGCTTTCAGAGCTCTAATTAAAATCCACTGAACACATGAGCAATGTTGGCACAGTACTTTGGAAGTGTTTGTTACAACAGTGTCAAAGAGTAGATAAGGTTTTTAGGGGATTAGTGTAAGATGTTTTGTTTCAGGTGGATTATTTCTAATGAATGGGTCCTCTTTCTTTTCTTCGGCCTAGAAAAAAGGGCCTTATTTGACTTTTTTTTTACTTTTTTATTTAGAGGACTTTGAGAGCAAAATAATTTTTCTACTTACAATCTCTAAGACATTGTTTAAAAGATTGAGGAATAAAGCTCGTATTTACATTCCTGATAAACAATTAAAGCCTTCAAAAGTTTCTGTGAGTCTGTGAAAACCAAAATGTGGCTGCACACACTGGAGGCAGTGCTGTGATATCCAAGGAAACCTTATATATGCTGGCGAATAGAGAAGACCGGAGTGCTCGTTCACTGTGTAACTCTATTCACTTTGTCCATTATGTGAATGAGATGTGAAAAATAATTTCCTGCATCTCCAAGGTATCGCTGTTCTGAAAGGATCTGGAAAATAACAGCAACGTTTCCCATGTCCTCACTTTCAGTGTGGCTTGTCCTGTAAACATGCAGGGAGAGCTGAGTATTTGAATATCAGCAAAAAAAATTTAAATAAATCCACTTTACTGGAAGAGTTTAATGAGCCTTTATTGAATATTACATTTTAAGCTGTATCTTTTATCCTTGAAAACTATACTGTCTAATTAGAGGTATGTGATCAGTGTGATTATCTTCAGGCAATAAATTGCAATAGATATTCATAGTTACATGGATTTCATCTTCTGTGAAATGGTCCTTATAAAAACAGTAATAGTTGGTATGTCATTAGAGCATATCAGCAATTAATCCTCAAAATGATCAATGGAGAGAACGTCCTTTTCCCTCTATCTCTGGTTTATTTATGTGTTCCCATTAATTATGCCTAATTTTCTGTTGGCACTTTTCTTCTTAATGTAATTCAATTTAAGCATATCTTTCCAGAGACTTATTAATAGGTAGGGTCATTTATATTGTGTAGCACAAATATTTTATAATCCACTAATCTTGACAAAAAGGCAATGCCTTCCTCATAAAAAATGTATGAGGAGTAATGGTTCCCTATTAATAACTTATTAGGTCAGATCACACAGTTTGAAGTGTCTATTACACTTTAATTTTATCAGATTTCTTCCTTTGGAACCTGCTACTTTTTCTTTATCTTTTATTGAGATTATTTTTAACCCAACAGCTGGATCCCTTGCCAAAAACAGCTTCCTATGGCTGTTGTTTCTGTAGTACTAGCTAAGCAACCAGTTTTATATACAGGGCTTTGTGGAAACTGAGTGATGCACCCAACAGTGGGAACTCAGATTACTTTTCCACTTGAATTTTATATTTTCTATAACAATGATATGCTGATGCCACTGACTAGTTCAGCTTTCCTGGCGAGGCAGGATACTGGCAGGTCATCACGGTTCTCTCTTGTTCATTAACCTCTGTAGATAATGTCCTGTCTGAGGAAAATGAGCTGAAACTTCTTCACAAGGGCACATATCTCTATTTCTGAAGGCAAAACTACATCTCGGTGGGGTCCAAGGGCACGTCAGGGGAGCTGAGGGGTGAGCGGTGCTTTGGGCTCCTTTTGTCCCAGTTTGAGGTCCCATCTCTGTGAGCTGCTCTCCTGATATCCACATCCCTCTGGGGCTGGATTTGGGTCCCGCAGCTCTCCCGCTTCCAAGCAGCCAGGGACTGACTTATCTGTGTTGGTCACCTGTAAGCCCTTTTAGTCCAGGGACTCGTGACAGTGGCTTGTTCAAATGAGTCAAAACCAGCTTCTTCAAAACAAAGCATTATTTATTCATTCACCCAAAGGTACATAGCATACAAAGAGAAAAGCAAAAGCAATAAAGGTTTACACACACATTTTCTCTTTCCTAACACTTAACCTTTCTTCTGCAAGCTTTTGCTAGGCTTTGGAGAAGCCGACCATCCTGCAGCATTTTCTCTGTATCATTCACTGCCCCCTTGTACTTGTAAGTAAGTCAGCTTTCACCAGCAGCTCCTGACAACTTACTCAAACCTAAGACAGCTTTAAATGTAGTTTTAGATTCCAGCTTTATTCTTGGAAAAGTATCTTTTTCCAGTTTTAGTGGACTTAAGCTGGGATGCTCACCAATTCCTTCCATAAGCTCCTGCAGCACTTTCTCTGATAGCACTTTATTCTTGCCATTACCTGATTTTTTTCATCCCTGTTTTCTGCCTTTGTAGACAACCTCCTGCAATGCAGCTCTGAATAGACATAGTTTATTCCTTTAGCTTGTCACAGGTGCTGCCCTGAATATAGCTTTACAGGATTCCACTTCTCAGGTGAAAAAGTGTTTCCAGGATATCCTTTTGCTAATTTTAAGGCTGCCTTCTCAGTTTCTGCTTTATAAGAAAGAATTGCCTCAGAAACTTGAGTTAGATTTTAAACATTTTTGTATGCTTTTTTTTTTTTAAAGTCTTGCAATTTTCTTGAGGAGTCAGCTGTTCCTATTAAGAGTAGCTGTGGCTGCAAAAGATGAACTCCTCAAGATGTGAAACCTGGAGTCAGTCGGGCAAGAAGGAATGCTCGCTGCATCCACTCAGTGCTTGCTGTGCACAGTGGCATTGTGGTGAGGTGCTCTTATTATTTACTTGTTGCTATGATTTCTGTAGGAAGATTTGGGGATCACAAACGGAACAGGACTTATCTGTATTTAATATGGAGTTTTATAACATGAAATACATAAGTATCTGTCAGTGTGGCTGAAGGCATTATTATCTGGGTATACAAATCCTTTTCTGATTAACAAGCCAAAAAATACGTAGGGAAAAAGTAGAAAATATTGTAGAATATTGTGCAGCTTCTGCCACTGGCATGGACAAAATCCATGTTCTAGCAAAATTTTATCTAAGGTAAAGAAGCTTCTGATTGAATACAAAAATATCATAGATTTTAGCCTGTATTAAGGAGGTTATTGTTTTGTTTTCATGCTCTATAGCTCTGTTCATACAAATCTGTACATGCTGCTGGTATGAATGAAGCCTCTTCTGATCTTCATATTCGCTATGGCTGGTATTACCAAACAACTAAAATTCACAGAAAAGTCTGGATGATTAATGACAGAATGAAAAAGTTGGGTTTTGTGGTTTTTTTTTGTTAGGTTTTTTTTTTTTTTTTTAATTTGGAGCAGAGGATGGAAGCAAATATAATTTTAGAATAAAATTATCTGTTATTAGCTGGAGGCAACCTCATGAAGGCAAAAGTTTGCATCTGGGGCAAAACAGTCCTTTGCAATAGCACAAGCTGCAGCTGACTGGCTAGAAATCAGCTTTTTAGAAAAGGATTTGGGGAACCATGTGGACCTGTGTGGCTGGCAGGCTGAGAAAAGTGATGCATCCCATGAATTTAGCGTTTGTGAAGCTGCATTTGGAGTATAGCCACTTTTGGACACCCCAGTGCAGGAGCGATTTTGGCAAACTGCAGCAGGGAGCCACCCAGGTGGTCAGAGGGGTGGAGCACACAACATACAACCAGGAGCTGGGAGAACTGAATTTCTTCAGGCTGGAGAAAAGGCTCCAAATAGAAGACATTAGTGATGGCTACATGACCTTTTGGGTGGTTGTAAAGAAGGTGGAGCCAGACTTTTCTCTGCAGTGCACAGTGATGGGACAAGCAGCAGACCCAAGCTGCAGCTAGAGAAGTTCCATCTGGTTTTAACCTCAGGTATCTTCATGTTAAGAGTGGTTACACACTGGGACAATTTGCCCAACGAGACTGGGAAGCTCAGTCCTTTTTAAAACAGCTGGAGGAGGCTCTGGACAGCCTGATCCAGCTCTGAAAAGAGCCCTGCTCCTCTGGCTGATGATGACCTAAATTTGCTCAGAAAAAATAGGGATGTGGAACAGGTAAGAAAAGACAAGGATATGGTCAGGATATGGAAGTACTTTAACCAAAAAGCTCTAGTCCTTCTGCCTCTTACATTGATGTCATACTAGTTCCCCCTGACTTCTCCATTCAGACTGCCAATGCTTGGGGCTCTTTCTGTGTACTCCAGTGCACTTATATGCAGCCTAGCAAAGAGGAGCTCCAGCTGAGAGCATAATGGCATCACATAATTTGTTTGTATTTAATTTTCAAATTTCCAGAACTTGTGCTAGGAAACAGGTAAAGTTGCTGTACCTTACACAAGTGGTGTTTAATCAAATTTAGGAACAAAACAGGCAGTGATCATAATCAGACAATAAAATGAAAGGATAAGTAAAACTTACTTTCTTTCACTCTCCCTCACTTCTTGTCTGGTTAGATCATTGATCTTTAGATAAGTTTGTCTCAAGATTTTAGCCAGAGATAAATAGTTGATCTCCAGATAAGGCTCTGATAAAAAAAAAAATCTTAGTTTTCTCTTTCTGGCTGGAGCAGGCCAGATAAAAAAGCCTGCAATGTAGTCCTTAAGCAATGATGTGGGGAGACAGTCCTACTGCACTGTAGGTGGAATAAAAGCCCTTTTTGTGGTGTTTGCAGCATCAGCAGCTGCAGACTGATGTATTTGCTTTTCTTTTAAATGGAAGCTGTGGTGTAAAAATAGATATTGGTATTTACTGGAAGCTTAAGCCTGCTGAAGTTTTACAGATTTAGAAAGTTTGCTAATCACTATCAATTAAAAAGTCTGCCTCGTAGTATAAATTAATCAGAACGATGCACTCCACCACAGGCCCTTCTCAAAATATCTATTTTGAAAAAGTGTTACCAGATTTAGTTGGAGTAATACTATAGTAACAGTCAAGGCTTTTAAACTGCTACAATTACAACAGTTTTCTACATATCTTATAAACTCAGCTAGAGCATGTTACCAGTGTCTTAGCTTCTGGTTACTGCAGAACAGAGCCTGAAATGCAAGAACAGAAAAGCAATACCTAAAACTTACTTTGAATGCCCAGAAGACTGGAAGCACGTGACATTCCCACGAGACTCTCTTAGATTAGAGACTATGACCTAGAACAAAAGTATTTGTTCTGCATTGTTGTGAGAGAAATTAACACAGCATTTAGCCACTATTTTCTTCCTGAAAATGCTTGGATGTAAGGAAGGTCTCCTGGATTGAGTTCCTCTCCAGTGTTACGCCAATGGCAAGGCTTTTGTTAAGTTATGTATTATCAGTTTTTCATTTAATGCATCTTTAAGGTTCAGAATATTTTCAGGAACAGAAGTGACATGCTTTAGTTCTGTACAGGCAACAGTGGCTTTATACAGAGCTTTTCAGAGGTACGTATAGCTTCCTGTTCAAATGCAAAACTCATGACTTCGTTGGTTTCCATCACTTATTATTTCAAAGGCTTCTTAAAAATTGTCAAAGGGAGGTGGTCTCTGTGCTCGTTGTAGTGCATTGTGTTAAAGCAGAGACAGTACACAAAGACTTACAAGCTGGTTCAGTGAAAGTCAGAACTGATAGACTTTTCTTGGAGATTTACTTAAAGCAATTCTTTGAGGCTGGATGTCATGGGGTACCAAAGTGAAAATGGTGCTACCTTTGTTTACAGTGCTAAGTGGAGCTGGAAAATTTGAATACTGCCATTTCCTTCACCTTCAACTGCTATAAGTATCCTGACCCCTCTAAAATGGTTCTTCAAGGAAAAATGGAAGTGGTAAAGGCATTCAGCAAAGACAGTTAAAGACTGATGAAGGTTTCTGTTAGAAAATATTCTGGATTGTATATGTAAAGATAAAAAGTCATTATAAACCATTGAATTTAATCATGGAAAGTGCATTTACCTCATGGAAGCATGTATTAAACACACAAAACCCCCCCACCCAAACATTGCTTAACAGTTTTTAACATTATGGCTTGATCTAAACCTACAAAAAACCAACAACAAACAGAATAAAGATGAGAATACATGTAAGAAAGCAACAGCTCAAGTAACTAATGCTGTGGTACCCAGGGAGAGCAGCTTCCATGAAAACTGCATGAGCTGCAACACTTATAAATAAAGACAGGTAGTTAAAATAGTTTTGCAAATTTTAATGAATCATTTATCTGTATAGTTTTCTTTCTATTGTAACAATGAAGAAAAACTAAAGATGTTTTTCACAACTCTTTCCGAAAGAGTGCATTCACATAAGTACAGTTTTCTAGTATTCATTTATAGACAGATAAAAATAGATTTACTATCCCACATGGCAGAATTACATTGCTCAAAATGTACTAAAATAAGGGTGATCATGAACAAAAATCTTGTGGATTAAAACATTGTATTTATGATAATAGCCTATATTACAGGAAGCTGCCAACTTACATGACTGCTTCAAGACAAGATGGGATTGGATCAAAGCATGTGTGTGAGAGAGAGAGAAAGAGAAAGAAAGAGAGGAAGAATGAGATCCTCTATACTGCTTTTGGGCAATTAAAGGCTAGGCTGTGCAGGGTAAGCACAATAAAATGGATCTATTATCTCTCCTCACAGTAGGAAGGAAGGAATGGAGCCTGGCCCAGGCCACTTATCAATGCACCTGCTGGCTGGGCTTATCTGATAAAAGAAGAACAGTCACTGAAAGACTGAAACAGATTATTTATTCCTTTTCTCTCTGCACTGGGCCAGGGCCCTAGTACAGGATGTTTGGTATAAAGGTCCACACAATCTGAAGACATAGCACCAAACAATGGGATAATGTCAATGTGTCTGGATTCTGGGGGCCACCTAATGGAGTCATGGGGATAGGTGAGGCTACAGGTCTTTACCTAGAATGTGCATTAGATGATGCTCTTTGGATTTGTTAGTATGTTTGGTATAGGTAATGTTTGTTTTAGAAGAAGGAAATACAGGACAAGACTTGTTTAAGCAATGTTTAGGGAAGCAGTGTTTGCCTTAGCATATCAACCATTTTTCCTCTCAAAGATATTTTTCACCTGCCCTCAGAAATACAATCCAGTTATCTTATGCTCCTAATGATTATTTAATATGGAGCATATTATTTTAACACATACCATTACACCTTCACTTTTTGAAATCAATGTATAAGTCACTACTTAATACAATTCAAACAACTATGTCTTGAACTTCTGCCTTCACAAAATCAATATTTAGCAAGATTCCTGTAATCTGTCCAGTCTATTTACATAAGAAAATGTTACTTTCACTGCTCTGTTTGAGGTAGGAATAGACATAATAAGTTATCCAACTTTAAAAAAATTGAGGGAATAAACTGGGAATAACAGGTCACTGCCTTATTCATGAGCACTGAAGCAAGCTCTCACACAATCTCAACCAAGTCTACTTGCTACTCAGTTATGTGCATAATATGAGTGAAATCCATGATGATTTGTTCTGCTTTATCATGGTATCTTTTTATAGGTTACATTTACAATAGGAAAAAGAAAGTATCAGTACTTTACTGTAACTTAAGCTTTACAAATACATTATAGTGCATGTAAGCACAGATTATAAAAATTTAAGACTGTGAAAGTTTAGAGCAATTTACGGAGAAAGTAGAAATTATGAAGAAAGTAGAAGCAGTAGTCAATCATTGGCATTTCTCCTCCATCCTCATAATAACCTGTGAAAAACTTCAAAACCGCCCAGGTGCACTTTCACCCAATGTACAAAGCAACTCATAGTATCTGCAAATATCTTCTTGATCTGTTCACTGCTGGATGTGGAGTAGGACCATCGACATGTTTCTGAAGCTGATAAAATTCTTGTGACAGATTAGAAAAAGTGAGTGAAATTTTTGTTAGCATCGTGACTTGACCTTCAATTACAATGTTCGTGGCTGCAGTTTCCAATAGGTGCACTAGGCAATTCTCATTTTCCATTAACTCGTAGACAGAGTGATGTGTGTGAAAGTTAACGTTACTGATACTGCAAGCAAATGATGGCACATTGTTAAAGTACAAACCATTTGATTTTAGTACAGATTTTCCTT
>VYZW01021743.1:0-19004 GCA_013401315.1 Balaeniceps rex
CGTCCCCCCGGCCGCCCCCGGTTCGTGCGGACCGGGCGGGTCCCCCGCCGGTGCCCCCGGCTGTGGGAGCAGCAGCTGCCCTCTGCAGCTTTCGCCTCTCCAAGCGCCTGGAGCCGCCCCCCACTGCCCCCAGCCCCTCCGACAGCACTCAAAGCGTCAGCACCCGCTCCCTGGGAAGGGGACACAGCACGTCCCCGAGGTAGCTCAAAAGCAGAACTCAACTCGCTGCCACAGGATTATCAAAGGGAACGTTTTAGGGTTCTCAAAAAATAAAAGCTCTAACTGCGGAGATGAGCCAACGGCACCTCCCAGAAAACATACCACCTCTTCAGGCCTGATCCTGCAATTCCTTAAGCCCAGATCTCCCAACAGGATCAGGCCTTGAATGCACATCCTTCAAAGATGTCTGTGTTTTATGCCAGTACAGTGCCTTGCATTTGGTGGGGGGGAGCAGCTCAGTCACGGCTGCTACCGAGCAGTAACACCCAAGGACCTACACCATCTGCACAGAAGGAAATATCCACCCTGAATGCTGGATCAGCCTCCTGAGCACACACAGTAGCTTTGAGCCAAGGGACCTACAAGGACGAGGGTGAAATGAAAGCATGAGCAGATTAGCCTGAAGCCAGGCCCAGCACCACCAGGTCAAATCAGGGCAGGGACAGAGGGAGCACTCTCCCACAACCGTCGATAACAGCCACATGCGTTAGTGCCCGGGCACCGGTGTGCATTTCCACTACGTTATACGCACTCACGTGTAAATCATGCACAGTCCTCGGGGGGACAATGCCTGTGTGCACGTTGCGTATTTGGAGAGCTACTGCCAAATTTCCCATCGACCTCTTGAAGAGAGACTGAACAATAACCCAGCACTTGCCCACCCCAGCATTAATCAGCTCCGTGGCTGGCATTCTCAACCGAGATGACGGGGATCGATGTGCTGTGGGAGGCTGCAATCCTGGCTCACCCCTTGAGGAGGTGTTTCCCAGTGCAGGCTGGAACAAGCAGGGAGAGAGGCTGCCCTGCCAGGGGTGAGCTCAGCCCCTGCGGTGGGCTTGGACCCTGCTCCCCAGGCACCGACACGTGCTGCAGCGGGGAGCAGCCGCGATAATGCTCAGCATGCTCCCAAGCCCCTGCGGGATCAGGGCTTTGTTCCATAAAGAACAGGAATTCCTGTCTCCAGGGCCATAAATTCAGCGCCTGCCCCTGGTGCCTGCAGTGATTTATGGTTATTACAATTAATCTTGCTGAGGTGCGAGCCGTTTATTACCCACTTGCACAGGTACCTGGCTCCCCACAGTCACCCGGACAGACTGGTTGAGTTTTGACCTCGCAGCAACACTCCCACCAGAGCACATCCTCCCTCCCAGCCCTGGCAGCACAGCCCCGCCCGCTCCGTACCAGCTCTCCTCCGCCCAAATCCATCCAAACAGGAGCAAGTTCCAGCACGCAACACCACAGCCGTCTGCAGGAGTGGGTGGAAAAGAGCTGAGAGCTGCCCTGCACAACGCTGGCACATCCCGGGGACCAGGGAGGGCAGCAGGCTCTGGTGGCACCCACGTTGCCACCTACCTGGTGACCCTGAGGACACACCAGGTGATGCCCGGGTGGGAGGCTGTGCCCTCCCCATGCTGCTGGGTCACCCCTGCCCCACGCAGGGCATCTCTCCATCTCCCATGAGTTTTGGCCCGATCCTGCAACAACATCACATGGCATACTGAGAATCCCAACTTCCGAGCCACAGTTTGGGGCAGCATCACTTGCAATTACGCTAGGAATCACCAGGACGCAGGCACGCAGACCCGCTGTGAGCCGCATGGCACGACTCTTGCCTCTCCGAGACTCTTCTGGAAGGGGTGAAAATGCACAGCTCTTCAAGTGCACATCAGGGTTTGTGCTTTTGAGCTCCTCTAGAAATCCCTTGACCCCCGGCACAGGGGTCTCGGGCCCCCGACGGCGGCAGCAGCACGTCCACCGGCTGCTGCTGGAGACCTCGGCTAATGAGGGGTTCGCCTTGCACAGCTGCCGCACCGTCCCCGCGGGCAGCAGAAAGCCACCTCGGGCCTATTTGTAGATTTGAAAGCTGTTATTTTGCCTCCTGCTTGAAGAGGGCGCATCAAAGTCAAACCCAAAATACGTTGCTGGGCTTGAATTAAAAACTCTTGTCTGAAACCAAGGCAAGTTCCAAAAAAAGATCAAGGCTTTACTTGAAATGTAGAAGTCTTTGCTGGGATGTCAGGCGCTTCAGGGACCGGGAGTCAACGCTATCCAGAGGCTACAGGACAACAACCAAGAGCTTCCTTCAGCCGTCCTCAGCATCCCTCATCTTCCTCAGACAAGGCACCTGCTCCCTCAGCGGCATCGCTGTTCCCTGAGGACGAGCGTAGCATCCCACGGGGAGCACCCTGCCCCCTCCAAGCTCCCTGCTCCGGGAAGGGGCTGGGCAGTGCAAGGAGCAGTGAGGTCAGAAGTGCTGCCCGGGAGTGAGAGACTCCAGGAGCTCGGTCCTTTTCTGCTGTCAAAGGGGAGAGGAGGTAGATGTAACCGCAGGCTGTCAGCACCGACACTGGGAAGAGAAATCGGATAATGGAGGCTCCGCAGCCTCGCAGACAGAGGTATAACAAGCTCCCACGGGCAGAAGCTGAAGCTGGACCTATCCAGACTAGCAATAAGGTGCACGTTTCCAACGGTGAGGATAACTGCCTGCCTGCAGCAAGGCTCCCCAATACTTATTCTTTTGTAATTAAGATTGGAAGTGGCTTTTTAATTTCTCCAGAAGCATCTGCTCTCCTGGAAGAGGTAATTCAGGGTAGTGCTGTGGGCCACAAGCAGCCTCTGCTCTCTGCTAACTCCTCTCTTTAAACCTGGGCTTAGGACAGGTCCCTTCTCGTCGGGAGAACTGCGGCGTGGGGCGAGACGCAGCCATCACGCACCCCTGGGCCGTGGGGACACTTCCCAGCCCGCAGGCAGGGCCACACGCAGGCAGAAGCTCCATTTTCGGCAGGACTGAAGCTGCCTCCCCTTGAAGGGCATCAAACAGGGCTCCACGCTGTCCTCGGATGCTGTGCAAGGAGACTCCAAACCGGCTCGGAACAGAAACATCTTAAATATTTGATGTCTCCAAAAATATACTGAGAGAAGGGATAGCAACAGGAGCGAGCCCCCTCCTTCCTGCCAGCCCAGCTCCTCTTCCCAGCCCGGAGCATCTCAGTTCCTTGGGGCATCTCAGCTCAGTTAAGATCATAGAATCACAGAATGCTTTGGGTGGGAAGGGACCTTTAGAGGCCATCCAGTCCAACCCCCTGCAGTGAGCAGGGACATCTTTAACCAGATCAGGGTGCTCACAGCCCCGTCCAACCTGACCTGGAATGTTTCCAGGGATGGGGCCTCCACCACCTCTCTGGACAACGCCTTCCAGTGCTTCACCACCCTCAGTGTAAAACATTTCTTCCTTCTATCCAGCCTAAATCTGCCCTCCTTTAGTTTAAAACCATCACCCCTTGTCCTGTCACCACAGGCCTTGCTAAAAAGCCTGTCCCCATCTTTCCTCTAGGCCCCCTTGAAGCACTGCAAGGCCGCACTAAGGTCTCCCCGCAGCCTTCAAGACCTTCCTTCAAGCCCAGAGCAAGACCATGCTCGGTGCTGGGGCCGCAGAGCTGGGGGGCTCCGAGCGGGCAGAGAACGGAGCAACGGCATCTCCCAGTAGTGGTTACAGGAGCCCCATTGCTGAGCAGGATCCGTCTCCCTCCTTGGAGAGCAGCAGTTTGGGAACCAGCCAAGAAGGGCCAGAAGCTTCCCAGGGAGACCTGCCCACGGCTGCCACGACTCTGCTCCACCGGTCCCCACCATCGGATGGGTCCATGTGCTCAATGAGGCGCTGGGGCGGGGGTCCCCAGTTAGCCCTGACCTTCCCCAGACCCCCTCACTGGTGCCCATCGTGCTGCTGGTCGCATCAGCATCCCGAGCATCTCCCCAGGAGTGACACGCACCCAGTCCAACAGCGCAGGAGCAGCCCTGCCTGGTGCTCCCACCTCCCTGGGGTGGCACACAGGGACCGGGGGGGCTCAGCCCCATCTCCACTGCGCCCAAGCACCCCTTGTTGCCCCCCGAACACAAGGGTTTGGCACGCACAGCACCACCAGGCTGGGGACTCCCGAACCCGCTGCGGTGCGGAGGCAGTGGTGGGCATTCAAGCTCTTTCTCCTGCTCTAAACCAGCTCTAATTGAGCGCCCCGAGACAGGCTGAGCACCTTCCCCTCCGCCAGCGGGCGGGAGATGCAGGTGGAGAGGAGGCATTGATCCCAGCAGCCATCCTCCGCCAGGGAAGCCAGCACGAACAGGAGCCTTTTCTCCAGCACAAAGCTTTTATCAGCCTTCCCGCAGCGCAGCCAGCTCTGCGGAGGAGCTCAGGGCAGCGCGGCAGGAGCCGCTCGCACCGGCGGCGGGGGGGGCTTCTCCCCCATGCAAAAAGCAGGGGGTTGGGGGTCCTGGCTGGATCCCTGCAAGCTGCTCCAGGTGAGAGGGTCCACGAACCCCACGGTGGGGGGGAAATGCTATTCCTGCTGCTCCAGACCCACGGCCCTCCCTCAGCTGGGGACTCGCACCAGCAAATCCTCCCCCAGAGCATCTTCGAGGCCGCAGAGGCATTTCCAAGTGTAACACAACCCAAAGCCACAGCCATGGGACCGCGAGTCCCGCAGCTCTTGGACGCACCAACTGCTCCTCCACCACCCCCGCAAAGCTGAGGTTTGCTTTTTCTGCTGGCTGGAAAGAGCCAAGCGGAGCCCCCAGGATGGGCCACGGGGAAAGCTTGCTCTGCTTCCTACCGGCACGGTTAAGGTGCGACCACCGGCTTCGTGGCAGCGAGCTCAGCGCTGGCCCTGTGCCCACCGGCACAGAAACACCCACTCAGCAGCACCAGCCCTCCGCCAACAGCCCAGACCTTGAGGCTTATTTTTAAATCAGGAGATTAAAAATTTAAAACTAAGGCTTTGGCTCATTTTAACATTATTTCTTAACATTTAAAGGCCACCTTCCTGAGCATTTCTCAGGAACAGCAGCTGGGGACCAGCCGGGTTTGCTCGGGGCTGGATCCAAGACTCTCACTTAATCACGCGCTTCCAGGGGTTGAGGTTTTAAAGGCGCTCGCCGCTGAACCCCACACACCAGCCAGGGCCAGGCTGGGGGTGCCAGGAGCCCCCCCAGCTCCACTCCCCTCGGCCAGAGCATTTGCAATAAACACATTTCTGACCCCCAGCTCCCCGCACAACCCAGTGTCTGATGCTCAGAAAAGGGTTTTTTTTTTCCCCAAACCCAAAAGCAAAGGACCTGGAAGGGCAGCAGCTCCTTTTTGAGGAGCACACATCACCGCTGCTCTGCAATCACCGCACTTGAGCACATACAGATACACCCGTACCCGCTGCAGCCCCCGCTCACAAAAGCAGCGGAAGCAGAGCCCAGAGCCCATCTTACCAGTCCGCACCGGGCACCGCTCGTGGCTCATCCCTGACGGAAAGGGCCAGCTCGCTCCCATGCCTGCTCCTTCCCAGCCAGCTCCAGCATCTCCTTGCCCTGGTGCAGGGCTGGGCATCCCCAGCCTCAGCAGCAGCATCTCAGAGCCTGGCAGCACAGAATTTGGCAGCACTACCCTCACCCCAGCTCTGCCAGGCCAGGCTCATTTAACTCCTCTGCATTAAGCCAGCGGATTTAATCCACCTGCAGGCTAAACCCCCCCAGGTGTGTGCAGGGAGCGACGGCAGCTCCCAGCCCATGGCTTCCCCACTTACTACGCTGTTACCGAGGGAAGGGGGAAGCCCCATCCCCGACAGTGGGACAGGATCCTCGCTGGGGGCTGCCAACCCCGCCGGCAGGATCAGGCCCCTGCCCGGAACAAGGGCAGGGGGCTGCCGGCTCCTTCCCCGAGTGCCCGCGGTGGGCTGCAGCACACGTCTGTCCCCGATGTGATGTAATTAGGAAGCCACAGAGGTGCCCCCAAAGTGGCCGGCTGCTCCCCAGGGCCATCAGGACCCCCCCACGTCCTTGCCCTACGCCCCCCAGCCTCGCCGTGCCCACTCGGCTCGGCTCTGACCTCGGTGCTCCAGCCCGGCGCACCGCGAGGGCTCTCCATCATCCGGCGGGCAGTTTCCCAGCACACGGTGCTTCACGTGCCACACCGATTTCCAGCACTACAGGATTAGGTGATAAATAATGGAGAATAATAGGAGAAATAGTAAATAATATATTTACAGACTTGCATAATGAATCACACCGAGCACAGGCTGCTCGGGCGATCGCCGGTGCCTGGCAGAGCCGGCTGCCGCAGCGCTGCTGAACCGGCAAAGGGGAACGGGCGCAAGCGGGGACCCAGGCAGGGGGATGCGGGGCTCTGCGGGGCTCCCAGAGCCTGTCCCCCCCAAACATCAGCCGCTCGCTCCCCCGCTTGCGTTCCCACAAAGCCCCAGGGGCGTTTTGGGGAGGATTACCAGCTCCCCATCAATCCTGTTAGCGGCAGCACCACCTCGAAGTGAATTACTCCGTGCTCGGGGGCAGAAAGTCCGGTTGGGATCGGGACCGGGGGGAGCCCGGGCAGGAGGGTCCCTGCCCCGCGCCGTCCCCACGCCGAGCCCGCCGGACCTGCTGAGTCCTGCCAGATCTGCTCTGCTCCCCCCCGGGCTCCGGCTGCTCCCGGGGCCGGCGGGATGGGGGGCAGCACCGGGGTCACCACCCCCCGAGCATCGCCCTGCGTTACCCCGGGGAGAGCCGGGGGCCGGGGAACGTGCAGACGCTCGGGAAATGGATTCCGGCTTCTTCCTGCCGAGTAATTACGCTCGATAAGGGGCCGTCGATGGGAGCTGCTGTCGATTGTCGCCCCGTGTGCCGGCGTGGGGGGCAGCCGCGCCAGAGCTGCTGACTCATTAAAAACGAGCGGAGGCCGTTCGGCGGCGGGGCGGTGGGTGCAGGTCTGTGCCGCAGGGCTGCTCCACCGACACATTTCTTCCTGCACCAAACGGCCTCGTGAAATACAGCCAGAGAGACCCGGCCGCCGGCTCCGATTCCCAGCCCAACGTTGCAGGCAAAGGTTGACCTCGGGGAACCGCCCCCTGCGCCTCAGTTTCCCCATGCCCGGCAGCTGGGAGAGCTCAGCCGGGTGAGGTCCAGCACGGCGACGCCGGCTGCCGCCACATGCCGTGGGTGAGACGGGGACCGGCACGGGATGACGTGGAGCCCTTCGCAAACGGCTTGTGCCATTGTGCCGGCCAGGAGCGAGGCAGGGAGAGATCTGTTCTCCTGCCTGCCAGATAAAACAGCTACATTTCAGATAATTCCAGATAGTAAATTTTTTGAGTCCCTATAAGCTAAAATCAATATTGGCACAACTGTGCGTCATTAAAAACTAAATGAACATGACAAAGCCAAACTGCTGCCTATTAAACAAATGAGTTTTCTATCCACACAGGCACAGCGGGTTATTAAATTCTTTATTACAGGAGCGCTGGTTTTTATAAAAGGGGGTGGGAATACATCGCCCTGCAAGGTGCGCTGCCGTGGTGGAGCCGGCGTGCGCCTGCCCTTCCCCGGGACGTGCTGTACCGGGAGCAGAGCGATATATTGGGCAGCGCTCGGCTTTCCGAGCTCGGTGCATCGATTGATGCTGAGCAGCCCAGCCCTGGCCCCGCGCTCGGTCCCGTGGGTCCCCCTCCTCGACCGGGCTTTGCTGCAAGAAGGAAAAGCCACCAGGGTGAGACCTCTGTGGCCTTCAGCCCTTGGAGAAAGGCCTGGGGGGGTCCCCAGCAAACCAGCGTGCTCCCAGGGCTGTGCTGGGTGTAGGGTCGTGCAACGCCAGCGTGATGGCAACGAGATGGTAACGCGATGAAAACGCTCCAGCGATGGTACAGCGACGCAACGGCAACGCAACGGCAATGCAACAGCAACGCAACGGCAACACAACGGCAACGCAATGGCAATGCAACGGCAACCCAACGGCAATGCAACAGCAACACAACGGCAACGCAATGGCAACACAACGGCAACGCAATGGCAACACAACAGCAACGCAATGGCAATGCAATGGCAACACAACAGCAATGCAACAGCAACGCAATGGCAACGCAATGGCAATACAGTAGCTGCGCTCCCACGCAGGGCGGTGGGTAACCTCCCTCCCTTGCTCTTGAAAGCCGGTAGCACGGTAAGAAGGCTGCACCGTGCCTTTTCAGCCCAAATCTTGAAAGCCCTGGGAGCGCCCTCCATCCTCTCCAGGGAGCGGAAGGACCAGACCCTGCCTGTCACCTTCATCTGCCACCATCGCTCCCTGGTGTCACAGGTACCGCCACGTTGGACACTCTGCCAGCAGCCCGCCGTCTGTCCCCGTGTAATAATTTCAGTGTCCTGATTGTGTCCAAGTCCTCACCGCACACCGGGAGGTATAAATATTAATGGGTGCTGGATGAGTGCTGGGGGGGAGAGGGCTGGGAGGAGAGCGGAGCGGGGGGAAGGGGCCAGGGCTGCTTGTCTGCAGCAGCTCCCCCCCACCTCCTGCCCACGCCAAAGCCGGCAGCCGGCAGGAGCGGCGGCTGGGGGCTGAGCCGCGAAGCGCTGGGAAAGGTCAGCGTGCTCAGCCATGGAAAGGAGAGCGCTGGCGGGCGGCTGCTGGCTGAGTCGCTCCGACAAGTGCCAGCGGCGCTGGGGATGCCGGGGAAGGTCTTCGATCACCTTCCTCCAGGACAGACAAACACAGACACGGGGCCAGCACGGTGCAATGGGCGCTGGGCCAGCACCCACCGAACGAGTCCCACGGGCTGTGCCGAGCTCTGCACCCATCTGCACACGATTTGCACCAGCACCGCGTGGTGCCTGGTGACACACGGTGACCTGCCCCAGCCCCTCGCCATGCCCTCCCCGGGGACAGACACCGATCCCGCCTGCTCGGCGCCGGCGCTGTCCGCACGGCTAAGGGGGATCCCCGCAGCCGCGCACATCGAATGGCGCAGCGGGCTGGCTCGCCCTGGGTGTTGTGGACACGGCTGCGCGCCAGGGCTGATGCCCACGTCCTGCCTTTGGTGGGACCCACAGCCGCGGGACTTCCCAAAAGTGGGGACCAGCGGCGCTGCAGGCATGGGGGGAGCAGAGCCCCGAGTCCCCAGCAGAGCCCTGAGTCCCCAGCAGAGCCCCAAGTCCCCAGCAGAGCCCCGAGTCCCCAGCAGAGCCCCGAGTCCCCAGCAGAGCCCCGTGTCCCCCTCCTGTTCCCAGCTGGCCAGGCTGCCTTCCCGGCTGCCAGAGGCTCGCTTGGGTTTGGTGGTGATGAACTGTGCCGACACGCAGATTTATGCCTTCCCCGAGGCGCCGGCTGTCCGTGGCACACGAGGACAGCTGCGGTGATTATCGCTGACGAGCCGCAGGCGAGACCTTCCCCGTCCCTCCAGCACACGCCGCCAGCCTCACCGCGGCCCTGTGTCACCCCACCGCTCTCCGCCTTGACCCTCCAGTGCGGCAGCATCCTCGCTGCTCAGCATGGGGAGCCGTGCCGCATGGCACTGGCGCAGGACGAGGGCCAGCGCCGAGATGGACCGTCCCACTGGGGACAGCACGAAGTAGCCCAGCCCAGGTGGCACCGAGGGCTGTCACTTGGGGACCATCAGCATAGTGTGAAGTTCACCTCCGTGAGGAGAAAAATGGGAAAACCACAGCAGGAGGCTGAGCGCAGGATCCAGCTGCGGCCCCCGGCCCGGCTGATGCTCTGACAGCGTGATGGATGGCACGGCGGCACGCGCGCCGCATCCCTCATCTGGAGCGGCTCCGGCGGGGAGCTGGAAAGAAGCTGCACATCCAGGGCTGTCTGATAGAATCCCGCTGCAGGCGGAGGGGTCAATGGATTGAACAGAGGCAGAGCCGGGCGGGAGGGGTGGGAGCTGCTGCGGGAAGTTTTATGGGACCTGAATCAATCCGCGGGAATCCCGTAAAAGTCGGTGGGTAGAAATGGGCTCCTCGGGTGGGTTTTGACATCCAATTGTCTTTCCCATTTCAGTTGTCATAAAGCTATGCACACCCGTACGTGCAGCAAGGGCGAGCGTACGCGCTCGAAATACCGAAGCGGAGCAAAGCTCGACACACGTGCACGCAGGCGCGGAGGGGCTCTGGACACACGTGTGGCACACAGAGCCCCCGCTCCTGCCCAGGACCCGGGGATCCATTTACCCACAGCAGGGGATGGGTGACAGGAGATCGATTTGTGAAGCTGTTTAAACAAAAACACATTTAAAGAAAAAAAAAAAGACCCCCTCCAGCACCCAAGCATCGCTGTTGCGTCCCAGCCGTGTCTCGAGCGGCACAACGCAGCGGCCAGGGCGAGAGCGAGCCTGCGAGGAACCTCCCTCCTCCCAGCCAGCACCGCTCTCCGCAGAGACATCTCAGCTCCAGGATTAGCTGCAAACTTAGATGAGCAAGCAGGTTGTACATCATCTCTACGTAAATCATTTCCCGGGCTCGGGTGCATGAGCATCAGGGCCCAGGGATGGAGGGCGGCTCGTGTGCTTAAATAAAATGATGGGAAATTTGCAGTGCTGAAGACGAGCAGAGAAACGCAAACCCGGAGCGACGGGGGAAAGCGATGCCCCAGCCGTGGCACCGAGGCGGCACGTGGCTCCCAGCCTGCCTGCAGACTTTATATTGCTTTTATTTTGCCAGTCATTAACTGTCCCTGAAAGCGCCACAGCCTCTCCATCACACCATCGCGCATCACCCTTGGCCATGGCCAAGGACCCGTTCGGAGGATGAAGAGCAGCATCAGCAGCACCAGACGTGGGAGAGAGGGGGAAGGAGCCGGAGGGGGATTGCTGCTTGGTGGTCCTGGCTCCGGGGCAGGGGGCTGGGGACGGGGGAAAGTGACTCTGCTGCATCGCATGGCAGAATCGCTTCTGGATAAACAATTACGGATGATTTCCCTCTGCCCATCTGGCGCACGGGAAGAGGTGTGCAGGAATGAAACACCCAGCTCCGGTGCCTCCTCTTCCTCCTCCTTCCCCGTCTGGGGCTGCAGCCTGTTCGTAAATGAGAGCTAACGAAGATGGAAGGGCTGGGGGGAAGAGGGGGGCTGCACGGTGCAGTGCGGTGCAGCTGCAAGGTGTCACGGTGTGGCACCGGCATGGGACAGGAGGGGACGGGAACCACAGGGTCCCCTGCACGTCTTGATTGCAGCCATCCTCCCCATCACAGTCCGTGCCGGAGATCCGGCATCCCTGGGGTCCCACACCGCAGATCCAGCATCCTGGGGTCCCACACCGGAGACCCAGCATCCATGGGGTCCCACGCTGGAGACCTGGCAACCCTGAGGTCCCACACTGGAGATTCGGCATCCCTGGGGTCCCACGCCAGAGACCCGGCATCCCTGGCGTCCCATGTCGGACACCCAGCATCCCTGGGGTCCCATGTCGGAGACCCGGCATCCCTGGGGTCCCACGCTGGACACCCGGCATCCCTGGGGTCCCATGTCGGAGACCCGGCATCCCTGGGGTCCCATGTTGGAGGCCCGGCATCCCTGGGGTCCCACGTTGGAGACCCGACATCCACGGGGTCCCACGCCGGAGACCCAGCATCCATGGGTCCCACGCCGGAGACCCGGCACCCATGGGTCCCACGCCAGCCAGCATGCTCCCCAGCCAGTAACTCACGGCCGAGCCGCTGCCTTCCTTCAAAAGCCATCTCATCTGAGCGCACGGCCGTGGCGAGGGGGATTTATCACTTCCCCGGGTGCTGGATCCCCTCTGTGGATAAGGTGGTTTATGCAAACAGACGCCAGCCTGTGTCACCTTCTTATTTCTCTCTCCTCGACTCGCAGCTCATCATCGGTTACGGCGGTGACCAGTCACCTAAATCACCCGGCTTTGCTCTCGCTCCCCGCTCTGATTGATGCTGCGATTTTTCTTCTCTCCCAGCAGCCGCTCGCCGGCTGCGGCTCTGCCGGGACCCTGGGGAGGGGGAGGCTGGGACCGAGGGGGTGGCACCTAATCCATGGGGCATTTTGGACCTGCAAAGGGGTCCCCAGAAACCCTGGCACTAATCCTGCTTGTTCAGAGCGGGCATGTTCCCGCTGACCGTGGCCCGACAGATCAGCAGGGGCTTGTTCACCGTCGCAGCTCCGCGGCTTGGCACGGGCTGCGGCACGGCTGGCCGCTGCCAGGCTCTGCCTTGCTGGCAAACAGCTCCTTCCTTCTGGATGCCGCCAGGGCCGAGGGCTTGGAATTGCTGAGAGCAACCAGGCTGCTGGCAGGGCTGGGGCAGCGGCGCTAGGAGCTCTGCGGCCACGAGAGCTACGGGCTGCTTTGGCACAAGGGCCGTAATTAAACTCACATCGGGGTCCTCTGATGTGCTGGGACGGGCAGCGGCTCTCGCAGCTGAGCTGGCCGGGGCGGGATGCTCTGCCCTACCCGGCTTCAGCAGCGGATGGTGCTCAGCGTGCCCGCGCCACGCTCGCATTTGCTTTCTCGATGAAGCGTTCAAGCGGAGGACGCCGGCGTCTCACCGGGGCTCAGGCGGGGTCTGCTCCTGCACCACCACGCACCCGTCCCGCAGAGCTGCAGGGGAAGGGAGGGATGGAGGGACCATGGCTGTGCCGGACCCGAGCATCCCGCCTCGAGCCTCTGCCCGAGCCCTGGCACTCGCCGGCTCGCAGCCAATGGAGGCTGGAGGGGAATAAAGCGCCTCACCTCGCAGCATATGCAAGCGAAGAGCGAGCGGTCCCCAGGCAGCGCGGCGAGCAGCCGGGCGTGCACGGAGAGCTGGCTGCTGGAGCCCACATCCCCTGCCAGCGCCTGCCCGCATTCACACCGCCTCGTCCCCTGCCAGCGCTTGTCGCCGCCGGCTGCGGGGGGGGGGATGCGCGCTGATCCGCAGCGCTGGGCCCGGCCCCTGGCATCCGCGGCCAAGGATGTGGCACAGCCCCACGGCCCCAGCGGAGGCCAGTGGCCGGGAGGCAGCGCTGGCTACGGTGCAGGACGGAGCTGGAGGTCCCCGTAGCCACCGTGACCCCTACAGGGAGGAACGGACCCGTCCGAGCCCCCACCTTGCTGCTGCCCACAGAGGGAACCCAGCAGCGAGGACAGGCAGCCGGTGCCCCTTGTCCCCTGTGCCACGCAGACGTAGGCATGGCCAGGCCACGGGGACACACGTCCCTGGGTGCTGGGGACAGCGGGACTGACTTAAATCAATTTTAAATGCACGTCCCCCTCCGTGAGGTCTGGTCCTGCCTCATGTGACATTAAACTCTGGCATCATCAGGGCTGGATCAGCCGTCCTGCACCACGGCTCCCAGCCGAGCAGGATCGGGCCCCCCACCGTGTTCAGCCACCAGCGATTGAGCTGCGCAAAAGGGGGGTTTGCGGGGCGGCGAGCTCCTGCCGAGTCCATTTGCACCTCCCCAGCAGGGCGCTGCCGGCCCCGGCGAGGTGCGAATGAACCCCCCCTGCTCCCCGACGCGCTTCCCAGCCACGTGCCAGCACTGCCCTCGCGCTGCCCGCGCTGCCCGCCCTCGCCCGGCCACCAGTTCCTGCAGACCCCCGCCCTGCGTGTCCCCGTCCCCGGTGGGGGGGTCTCAGGCCGGCTGAGCCGTGGTCCCCAGCGTCCCACGGGGCACCCCAGGATGCCCCACGCCTCCCCCCACCGGAGCCCGGGGCCGCGCTGGCACGGGCTCCCCGGTGCATACCGGTAACAAGCTTCTGTTAAATAATTTAATTCCTCAAATCATTCCCTTTTCCCTCCGGTTTTGGTACACATTTGTCATCGTGCCATTAGGCAGACGCTTCGCTCGCACTTCATTTATTCATAAGCGCGGCCGCGGCTCAGGCAGCGGCGATGACAGCGGGGCTGAGCGTGACCACTGGCATGGGACACGGCTGGCCCTGGTGCTCCCGGCTCTCCCGGTGGCACCGGCACGGTGTCGACACCAGGGTGACGGTGGAGGATGGGCGCCTCTGTGCATCCCCCATCACCCCGGCTCGTCACATGCTCCACCGTATTGGGGGACAGATGGGGACACGTCGGCTCTGCGCCCGCTGCGCCCCATCTCCCTGCGGCCGCTCTGGGTGCTGGCAGGGAGGGGGGGCCCCGTTCGGCGGCGCGGAGGCAGCCCCTGCCCACGGCTGGTGGCACCGTAAGCGATTCCGGTACCGAGCAGCCTGTGACAAAGCAAAGCAAATAAGCTCGTTATGGGACAGCACCAGGCGAGCCGAGCCGGAGGGACGCGTGCCGCCGCACCGCTGCAGCGCGTCCCAATTACGCGCTCCGTCGTGACAGCGTGCGTCAGCAGATGAAAGGACTCAAAGGCAGCCGCTCCGCAGCGTGTCCCCCCCTCAACACCCCATCCCCGCAGGGTCCCGTGTGCTGCCCAGCCCCGCGGGACCCATCCTGTCTCTCCCCTTCCCAGCTTTGCCCAAAGGCAATGGGGTGAATGCACCCATCACCGTGGCCTCTGGGCTGCTCGGCCCCGCTGGGGCCAGCCCAGCTCCCGGTGCCGCTGGGTGCTGGAGCGGAGCCTCCCCAGGGCCTGTGGAGTCCCGGGGGCTGGAGCCATCTCCGTTTCTCATCCCTCATGCCGCAGACAGGAGAAGGCGCAGGGCTCCTGCCACGGTGCCGGGAGCTGCAGCAGAGGAGAAAAGCCATTAAAAGTCAGCAGGGAACAGCAACCCTTTGGTGTTGAATGTCACCGATGCCACCGCAGAGCCGGGGACCAGAGCCACGCGGTGCCACAGGGCATCGGCACGTGCCTGTCCCACAGCAAACCACTGGGTGCCTGTCCCAGCGGTGCAGTGCGGCATGGGGATGGCGATGGCGATGGTGATGGCGATGGTGATGGCCAAGGTGGCTTCTGGGGGGCCAGCAAACCCACATGCCCGGCTCAGGGTCCCCAGGTGACTGAGCACCCTTCAGGATGCTGAGCTCGAGCCCCCCGAGCCACGTGGAGCATCCTCAGGTCCATCCAGGCCACGCTTGGTGATGCCACCACCACCACGGGCTGTGGGGCTGGAGGGGACAGACTCGCCGTGCCCAGGCCAGCAGGCACTTGCAGGAGCACTGCTTAGCTAATTGCAGTAATTAGCCCGTAATGAAGCAATTATTTGAGGACGCGGTGCCATGTGTTCCTGCAGGGGAGGAGGACGGGGGGACACAACCTGCACGTCCCGGAGCGGCGCGGTGGGCAGCGGGCACGGGCGGTGTTGCCGAGCCAGGGCGATGGAGGGGACAGGGGCATCGCCCCAGCCCGCGCATCCCCCGAGGTGACCGAGGGGACGTGGGGGTCCCCTGTGCCACTGTGGGGCACAGAAATGGAAACAGAGGAGAAGAAGAGAGCCAGGGCCGGTGCCCCCCCAGCTCCCTCCGGCTGTGCGAGGAGGCGTCCCCCCACTCCACCCATTTTTCCGTGAGACATCAGTAAATCTCCGAACGAAGCCTCATTGCCAAGCAGGAGCGGGAGCGGCTGCGGCTGGCAGACGCCAGCACGGCACGCAGGCTGTGCCCGGCGGAGCTCACTCCTCCAAACCACTCGGCAAAACCAACTCGCTCTGCCGTGCCGCGGTGCCACCTGGATGCGCTGCCCAAGGAGGCACCAGGGTCACACGCGCTGTGGCAAAGGGACGTCCGGCCGCAACGGTGATTTACAGCACTGAAAAATTGCTGAGATGGGACAGATGCGATGCCACCGTGCCGCTCTTCCCTTGTGCCGGACCCCAGCCGGGTCCCTGTGCCGGACCCTGGCGTCCCCACGCACACAGCAGGGGCAGGCTGCATTTTCTCCATGAGCTTTTGCCCCAGGACGCCTGCACCTCCGTGGCCCCCCGGCCCGAGGGAGACTCCGGACCCCCACGGTGGGATCCTGCGGTGCCGGCGAGGAGGCGGTGGGAGGAAAGGAGCCGAGCGCTGAGCGGCCCGGGCGGCTGCGCTGGCGGGCGCTGCAGGGACACGTTGCTCCGGAGGCATGTGCTGGTGCTGGAGCCAGGCGAGGGGCTGCAGCCAGCTGGCCGGCTCCTGCCTGCGCTGCCTGGCTCAGCGCCGGGGCCGTGTCTCTGCTTGCATGGCGGTGGCCGAGTTAACCCCCTGTGCGTGGAGAGGGGCCGGGGCTGGCTGCAGCCTGCGGTGCGAAGGCATCGGCAGCCCCGGTGAGCTGCCCGGGGCCGTGGGTACGCGTCCCAGCGGTACCCCCGCCGGCAAGCCCTACGGTGCCAGAGCCACGTGCCGGGGCACGGCCAGGGCATCCCCTCTCCTTAGGGCCCCCGCAGCAGCGGGGGAACAGCCGGAGGTGGGGGGGCACCAGGATCCCCCTTGGGGGCTGCCATCCCCCAACCCCTCTCCGCTCACGCCAACCCTGCCGGAGCAGCCCGCAGCCGGCAGCCGGGATTTCCCCGATTTCCCTGCAGCACCCACGCTGCTGGAGAAATCAGGGCTTGTCCCAGCTCCAGGGAGGGACACGAGGAGCCTCTGATGGCATCGCAACCACCGGAGCGGGACCCACCCAGCCCCAGCCAGCGCCTCTGCGCCGGGAGCCATCGTTCAGCAGCACCCCGGCTGTGTCGGCACAGGCCGGGCTCGCGGCAGCAAAGCCCCCGGTGCGGAGCGCGGCTGAGAAGTGAATTGTGGCTCCAGCAGGGAAGGAGCGGACAGGAGGGAAATAAAAGCGGATGACATCAGTGCTGGCATGGGAGCCCACCCCAGCGAGCTATTTCGGGAAGGGCTGGTCCGGCTGCGTGGTTAAGCGCTTGCAGATGTTGCTTTGTGCGCCTCGCGGGGCTCCTTCCGCCGGCGCTGCCGGGCAGGGATGCTGCCAGCGCCAGGGATGCGGCGCGGGGCGGTGCGGGGCTCCCTCCTCCACCCCATGGCGCTGGCTCATGTCCCTGGGGACGAGGGGAGCCCCGGCACCGCCTGAGCGGTGTTGGATGCCTGGATCCGGCCCTTGCGCCGGCGGGGAAGGTGATTCCGGCACAGCCCTGCTGCCACCGCATCCCTCTGCCACGCACGCCCGCGGACCGGCGGTGGGAGCTGCGGCGGGGGGAAGGTGGGGTGGCCGGCTGGTGACTGGGACGTGGTGGCATCTCAAGGTGACTGGCAAGGGCAAGGAAACAGAAACCTGGCAGTTGCCATGGTTACCGCCCAGCATCCACCGGCGCTGCCTCCAAGCACATGTAACGCCCGCCCGTGTTTAATTGCCGGGGTGGGTTGCGGGAGGAAAGGAAGGGCTGGACGGCTCCCAGCTGCCCCCGCCGCAGCGCCGTTTGGGACTGGGGAAACTGAGGCACGGCCATGCCCCGCTGTCCCCACAGCCGGCACCGGTGGGAGCTCAGGCACCCTTCGCCCCACGTTTGGGTGCTAACCCGGCCCTCCTTCCTTCGCGGGCAATTAGGACACCCCGGATTTGCACGGTGAGCTCATCCTGTTGGGTTCTTCACAAGGCACAATTTGGGGGTGATGGGATCCAGTCTGGCGAGAGCTCAGCCCAGGCCAGGCTGGGGGGGTTCGGTGCACGTCACCGCCCAACGCCGCCAGTGCTCAGCCCTCTCGGGGGGATCTGAGCCCTTGGCATGGATCTGGACTCGGCTCCGTCTGCCGAGGGCTGGAGCCCGTCTCAGAGCCGGGATCTGATCCCAGGTCTCCGTCAGCCTCAGCGTTAATCCTCAACCAAACGAAAAAGCAGCTCAGGGTGGAACGAAGTCAAATGGGAGACGTGGCAGATGTTTCTCCTCTTCCCAGCTCCTGGTTTGCTACGTGGGGCAAAGCGCTGGCGGGTCCCCGTCCTCGCTGCCGCCCGTGTCACCCAGCGGTGCGGGATGACAGGCACCGCGGTGGCATTTGCCAGCTGCCCCCGGCCGCTGCGGGGAAATCAGCATCTCCGCCACGCCGGGCAGGAATAGCCCGTTCGTTAGCTGCCGCCAGATGTTCCTCCGCAGAATGATTTGATGGAAAAACAGGGAAGGGAGCGCGAGATTTGCCAGCAACATCTTGCTTTAATAAAAGAAAAACAGGAAATAATGCTGGAGGAAGGAAAGACGTGCCCAAGTCTATCCCCCTCCTGCGCAGAGATGTGCTCTCGTCGGGGACGGCCCGCAAAGCTGGGCTGCAGCACTTGCCCCGAAGGGACGCTTGTAGGAAACCCCATCTCCAGGCTTCGCAGCCCGTCCCAGCCCTGAGGACCATCCCGGCACCCTGAGGACCATCCTGGCACCCCAAGGACCGTCCCGGCACCCCGAGGAGCCCAAGGGTGTTTGTGCAGGCACCGCATGGGCTGGCGATGCTCCGCGGTCCCCGGCCACGCAGGGGGTTCAGACCGACCCGCGCCACATCTGACACCCGGGATTTATAGCCCGGCCGGGCAGCCAAGTCCCTCCACAGCCTCCGAGGAGGAGCCAAGGACAACACGTCCCTGTCTGACCCACCAGAAGCCTCCCCCGGGCCCTGGCTCCCAGCCCTGCCGGCTCAGGGTGGCCCCGTCACAGTGGGGGGAGTAGGGGTGGCCCTGCCTCAGCCGGCACCCGGGAGCACCCAGGTGACACCCATCCCCGTGGGGACCCCATCCTCTCTGCCCCCCACCAGCCCCCGAACACCTTGGGGCATCCCAGGGAAGGCAGAAAGCCCTAAATTCAGGCCGAGGTGAGGAGGAGGAGAGGGTCACCCATGGGGCTTGGCGTTCGCAGCCGCCTTCCCGCCTCCACGCAGCCGGCTGCCAGCGGCTGCAGGGACGGGACGGGGAAAGGAGCAATTAATCATGCAGGCGGCCAGCTCCGGTCACAGGGCCATGGGCGTGCTCTGCGTCCCTGCTCCCTTCCCTGTCCCCTTCCCCAACTCCATCCCCATCCCCTTCCCCAT
This sequence comes from Balaeniceps rex, assembly GCA_013401315.1. NCBI lineage: Eukaryota > Metazoa > Chordata > Aves > Pelecaniformes > Balaenicipitidae > Balaeniceps > Balaeniceps rex. Next base: position 18,844 of record VYZW01021743.1, read on the forward strand.
CCCTTTCCCATTCCCCAACCATATCTCCATCCCCATCCCATCTCCATCTCCATCTCCATCCCACCTCCATCCCATCCCCATCCCGACCCCCATCTCCATCCCATCCCCATGCTATTCCCATCCCCATCCCATCCCCATCTCTATCCCACCCCCATCCCCAT
>VYZW01021745.1:0-28035 GCA_013401315.1 Balaeniceps rex
GAAAAGTAACTCTAACTCAGCTGAAACCAGGACAGTCCAACAGACAGTTGGAGTCTGACAAGATGGTGTGTCTCAGCAAATTTACATTTCAGCAACGGATTCCAAATGTCAGTAATTCAAAAGCCATCCTATGCAACGCAATGACCAGGGGAAAAAGGCTAACAGCGTAGCAGGGCTTCGGAGTTACCCTGGGAGGTGGCAGCAGTCATTTACCTCTGTGGCGTCATCTGGTAGCCACAAATATCAGACTTCCCTTCCCAGATTCCCCTTCCATAAGCAACAGAAAAGCAACAAACCCAATTCTGAGCTGACTTCAGAGGGTGTCATAGTGCTGAGCTCTGTGGTGACCTTGCCTTGAAGGACTCATGTTTGACTATTGAGACCTTAAACCCCAGCTGAAGTCAATCCAATGTAATGGTGTAAACTTAAAGAAAGTAGAAGTTAAAACAGGTTAGGAGTTAAGTATGGAGACAGAAATGTCAGGATCCTGAACTCCCCAGACCTCAAGTAAAAAATGTGCAGAACTGGCCTCTGGTTTCTCCTCCCCTTCCAGAAACGATACCTGCTCAGCTCTGTGGCCCCTAACGATGAGCTCTTCCTCCCCATGCTTTTCTGAGAAATCAGAGAGAAACAGGCAATAAGGAATCCCTGCCTGCTGTAACACGTTACAGAAACAGCCTATTTTATTTGTCTGGTGTGGAAACATCATTAAAAGGCATTTTTCTTGTAACTGATTGGGGCAGTGTTTTACTCATGTCTAGATCTGACTTCCTGAGCAGAAGTCGTACTTTTACAGGCAGCCGTACATTTAAACTCAGAAAAATATTAAAGGGGTCAGGGAAAATATTTTCTCCTTCAGCTTCTAAAAAATATAATATTTTCTGTATTTTTTTATTCTGGCAAAGACTGAGGTGGATGCCAGCCAGCAAGCAAGTAAAATACAGTCAAAGACTGCCCTTGTCCACATGTTTAAAGTGGACTACCAAAAATGCATCATTTTTTCCAACATTTTTGTTGGGTGGAGCGCGGAAGGTGATTCCCCCTTCACACCCTTACATAAATATTTATACAGAACAGCTTTAGCTTAACCTGAAAGGAAAATTCTGAGAGTGCTTCAGAAAGCCTGTGGTAGGAAATAAAAACTTAAAACAATTTCCATTAAACTGTTGGCTCTGAACATGATGTCGTGGGCTTGGCATACACCGTGGGTTTTGAGTCAAACAAACGGCCCTACAGAAAACCCTGAAGCTTTAGACTACATCTTCACAAACTGTCTCTGTTACTTATGAACCGCTGGAGAAGGAGAGAAGGAAATGCTTTACTGCCTTGCGAGGGCACATTAAATAAGCCTGCTGTCCTTTTCTACCTCTTCACTGAAAAGAAGAATAGTGAAAGGATACCCTATCTAAGGAAAAAAAAAATGCATAGCATCACAGGCACAAAGGGGATGTATGAAGGTTCATAGGACAAGGACTTTTTTTTTCAAAAATAAAGAGGTCTTTTGTGAGAGGATTAAAGGTTTGGATTTGCTTGGTTTGTTACAGCTGAATCAGCTCTGGCAGTGCTCTCCCCTCCCAACCCAGCAAAGGGAAAAACCAGGAACAGGTCTAAATTCAGTACTTGGGGAAGGGTACTGAGCTGAGTACTGAATTTAGACCTGTCCCTGTTTTCTCCCTTGCTGGTTAGGTTAAGCCTCATAATTATCAAGTGACCCATTCCCAAGTGCCACAGTTAGAGGCTTCAATGCCTTGTAGAGACAGAGCTGAGACTGGAAAACTATCTCGGCTGGCCTCCCTGCCCTAAATTTAACTTACTTACACTTCATGCTTGTCTACCAGCACTGGTAATGTGGTATTTGGACAACGGCTCCTGTGAGCAGCTTTGGCTTTCTGGGCCGAATGAGCGACATTTGGCCCCAATCTGTGTTAAGTTCCCCCTCTTTGGGCTGTGATGTGATGGCACGGGTCAGGTGTGTGCCCAGCATCACTGCCCCAGGTTTGTCCGTGTGCGCTGGATACAGTCCTCCCACTGCAGGTAACCCTTGAGACTCCCCCTCATCCTCCTTGCTCCAGCTGCCCACTCACCCTGTCACAAATACAGAAATTCAAGAAAAGACCACTTTTTGCAAGGAAGTGGAAGGCACCCCTTCTACCCTTCCAGTCTCACTTATAAAAGATGGCAGCTGATAGCTTGGCTACGTACTTAAAATCATTTTGTCCTAGCTTGAAATGGAGAACACAAAGCTAATGCATTTTAACCTGAAAGTTAACAGAGACATCCTTTTAAAAAAGTAAATTTAGTCTTTGTTGTGCCAGGAAACTCTTGTATTCCTCTGTATTCCTATAATGTTTGCAGTCCATGTGGGGATGTTAGGGATGTCCTCTCACTGACTTAGAAGGGTCCTCTGCTCCTGGTTAAGCATCTGAGAAAGTGCTGAGTAAAGGCATCTATTCTCATCCTGTCATCACCATTATAACTGGAGCTGCTATTTTGACGGTGATGATATAAGGTGGACACATGTCACAGAAGAGCTTGGCCAAACAACTTGGTCTGTCTAGGCCGTCTGCAAATTGGATTTAAATACTATTTTGGATACTCAATATAACACCAAGAGTTATAGTGCCTTATACAATTAAAGCAAAACTGTAGGAAAAAGTATAACGAAACCCACAGCTTTACGAGATGTGATGTGTCTTGGATGAGTGGGGAGGATTGGACAACAAGAGTCTCTCTCCAAGGTCTCTGCTTGTGCTAATCTGTAGGCGAGCACCACTTCAGTTATCTTGTTTACTCTTCCTCTTAGGAAACCACAGTTCAGCATATCTGCTACCAGTCAGGCCTAAATTGCTTTGTGTAATTAGCCGATTAGCTGCTGTTAAGAGAGCCTTAAAGTAGCTCTCCCTATCAGCTCATATCTCCCTGCTTAAATACTTGGATGCTTATAATGTTGTTCCAAAAGGAGGCAACACCTTTTATTTTATTTGAAGTTTTCCGCTCAGCTATTCTGTGCAGCCTGTGCAGCTGTACTGCAGTTATCCCGAGAAACAAACCAAAGCTTCTTAAGACATCATGGTTCCTGGAAAAAGACTGAGATGTGTTGTTATACTAGAAGAGTTGTAAGGAGGTTACCTTTAGTTCAATATAGCTCCTTAATATTACTTTTAGAGGAACTAAACCTTGAATTCTTCATTTTCTGGCTCAAAAATCCATGATCCGTTCAGGACCTGGAGAAGCCTGCAGCAGCAGTGATTGAGGAGCACAGCATAACTCTGGGGCTACCGTGGAACAACGGGGCCGTGCAACGGGATCCCTGCAGGCTTGAACATAGCGCGGCAGCCTGCCTTGTCCCGCACGGCTTTGCTGGAGGTGCCAGCCCGCACATGAACATGCTCAATGCATGTTGTCTGCTCGCACCCTTATCTGGAGGAGGTGATAGGCACAGGCTGCACATCCCCATTGGCCACACGAGCAAGCATTTGCAGAGGAGGGGATGGAGGGGCCGTGGCTACCTCCCTGTGCAATTAGCTGCTGCCTCATTCCCACAACAGCTATGTCTAACCATAAAAAGCAATGTCTCTCAGGCTCACCTGCTGACTTTCTTCAACCTGGGTGGCTAAAAGCCTGAGTAATTTGTGCAGGAATACGACTTGGTGGGGCAGAGATACCTCAGAGTCCTTGTCCTTGTGTTACTGAAATGCTGAGTTTGGTTTTTTCCACTCAGTAAGTTAGGTCAGCTTCAGAGAAAGAAACAATGAAATATACATACTGCTTTGCATTTTTAATGCTTATAAATAGGCATTTACCAAATGGGAAGGGAATCTTTAAACAGCAGAACAAACATTATATCTTTACGACAAATCATTGCAACAAATTCTTACTAAAGAGTTCTGATTAATAAACCATTACTTTGCATTTGGGAAATGTGGTGGATTTATTAATGTGGACTTTTAATCCCTTCCATGATGGAAATATTCAGCAGTACTGCTCAGATGCTTGATCTCGGAGTTCTCATTCATAAATCTAAGTCACATTTCCTAGATATAATTTTTATTCCTGCTAAACACAGTTTTGGCAAAGACTTTTATAAAAGTGTTTATGGTTTTGGATATGACTTAGATGGACTTCTGCTTCAAAGTTGGGCTGAAATGATTGCCTAATTTGTAATGGAAATGAAGTTTAAAAAACTATGCAAGAGTAGATATGAATTGCTAATTGGTCATGGCCTTGTCTTTCCACTGACATGCATAAATTTTGTCCCCCGTGCAGTCACAAAGGAGACTGTTATCATATGCACGGAAATCATTATATTGTGGGGCACAAGTTTTCACAGTTTCTACTGAAATACACATCTGAGCAGGGGGCTTTTCAGCTCATGTGCAGATGGGAGACTGAGGTGTGTGTGTTTTCACACATAAGAAAGGAGCTGCCCCACCAGCAGCTGCAAACAGGGAAAGTCCTGTACATATCTCCCATGCAGTGGGTGAAGCCTGACAAGCCTAGCTGTATGACCCCGCAATCTCCTTTGTATTTTTGTTTTGCTCTTTTGCTTTCCTTCCATGCATTTTCTAACTGGAATGGTCTATAATGTTTTATACAGTTTGTATAAATAGTATTTAATTTTTCTGGTCCTTATCTGCCACAACTTCACTGCTGCAATACTTGGTCTAGTTAGAAAACAGTAAAGCTGGACAGGCAAGCCAGACTTTCAACTTGCTTGGCAGGCAAAATTTAATGTGAAGTGATTAGAAATCACCAATATCTCTGTCTGAGCATATTTTCAACATCTCTTCTTGTGATTATCTGGACATTTACTCAAAGCTTTTTTTTGGTATTAATGCTTTTCCCAAGGCCTTGCCTTCAACCTTCTGTAACTGAGGACTGATATTCAGCAAAGTGTGGAGAGGGTTTTATTAAGTCTTTCTAAGACTTACACTGCAATCTGTTTCCAGCTGGAAAACCAAGATAAACATTGTGCTCATCTCCAGAAAAAACCTCTTAAGGTAGCTCAAAGTCAACCTTGTAACCATCGGTATCTTCTAACACCAGAAGCGATGGAGAGGAAGAAGAGTCTTCCTCTCTAGAATAAAGTGAACATGCTGCTGGGGAAGACCACAACTCTCCTGAAAGTGCAGTGAATATCTGGGATTTCGCTATAACACACATCTGTGTCACTGCCAGACCTGTGAACCTTTAGCAACAACTGAGGTATGCAAAACACTTATGTGCCCCGTGTTTCTAGGTATCTAACGTGCCAGCGGCAGCTGTCTATGTTACGAACCAAGGTGCTGGGCAATGCAGTTGCACGGGGGTTGTGCTTTTGCTCTGCTCTCCTGCTTGGCAGCACTCTCCTACCTCTAAAGTGGTCCTTGCCTGTGGTTGAGGAGGGGACTTCTGCTGCCCTTCAGCATGCCCACTGGTGGGGCCAGTGAGGGACTTGGATTGTCCTGTGTGCTCAGCTGCTGACATATTTATTCTGCTGAGCACATGAAAAACGCAATTTTTCTGATGCCTTCAAGTGACTCTGAGCCCTGAAAGCCAAGACCTCAGAAAAAAATTAAAACAAGATCTTTTGTCCAGGTACAACCACTGGGGTGAGAGCCCTAGCAGTGTCGATATGTGCATGCGCGCTTGTATGCGACCATCCATCTCCATCCTTCTGTCTTTGCTCCCTCTTTCCTGATAAGACATTTTTAGGAAAAATCAGAAAAGTTAGTTACATCTTAGCATCGAATCAGGTGATAGAGGAATTTGAAAGAAGGACTGTTTGGGTGAGTGCCTGAGGTTATTTCTTTTACATACTTATTTACTTATTTTTGAGAGGCTTGCAAATGTGGCTTGCTTGGTTTCCTGCAGTTTGGATTAGGACTCATTTCTCCCTCTCAGCAGCTCCTCTTCAAGGAGCATGTTGTTGAGCAATTTCTTTTCCAGGAATTGGGAGTGGGATAAGGGACAGCCTAAGTCAGCGCCAAGGAGCTCAACTGGAGACAGCATGCCTCCAAGGTACACACCTAAACTCAGCACTACAATGTCCAGTTTGACTACGAATTTAGCCCCGGTGTACTCTCACAGAGGTGGGGTGATGGTATGGGCTGCAATCTCATACCAGCATGGCATAAACCGGTGGAAAAGGGTGTCGGAGACGTGTATGCTCAGTTTGTATATTGCAAAACATTTTGTACTGCAAGTGTTGACTCTCCCATGGGTTGCTGGCTGTCTTAATGGCCAATAATACTTATTGTCATGTTCGAGCAACAACAGGTGAGCAGGTGACCCCAGGCGATGTGAATCCTACCATAGTGATCTGTGTTAGGGAGGTATTTCATCTGAATTTATGCAGTGCACTGGTGTGAAGTATTGACCCATCAGGATACGCCGCAAAGCCTTAAGTTATGGCTGTGTCTTTAGATTAAAGGACACTGAGAGACAGGCCTGTGTTCATAAAGGATCAAATTTAAGCAGCTCTAGTGGAGCAGTTTGTGGTAAAACCCACACAGGTGTTGCACATCTACTGCTGCACAGGTCTGGAAATCCATTAAGTTGTCTGGGCTGAGTGGCTTGATGGCTGTCTCTTGGATAAGGCTTTTTGTAATTTAGTCTCCAGTGGTCATCAGGCTTTGAAAAAGTTTAGGGTGGAGAAATACTGCATCCTTACTGCTGCAACTCTTCTTGCTTTAGTTGTGTTTTAAGGAAAAACAGTGATTCAGCCATCTGTATCCAAATCAAATGCAAATGCTTATGCTGGATATTTTATTTTATTTCTTTGCTGATGAAGCTGTTTTTTCTCTTCGGCATTTGTTAGCTGATGTGTTTCCTGCTCTGTTGATGCAGCTACTGTAAGGCAGGTCTGGGGGACTGAGTTTCCCAATTAGACGGTGTTTTGGTGTATCTGTTCCCACACTGGGCAATTACCCCCCTGGGGCAACAGAACTGACGTGGAAGTGCCCCAATCCCCATGTGACTCTCCATGCCTCATTTCTCAGCTGTTAGTTTAACATTATACAGGATAATTTTTCTTTTTTTGAGGACTAACAGCATTTTAATGTAAAGACAATCCAAATAGAAATTTGCATTATTAATTATATTGATCCCCAAGTTTCTGAAATTAGTGCTATTATACATGTTACTTAAAAATCTGCTGGTCTGTGAGAAATAAAAAATTCCCTCTAAAAAGCCTGATTGAATTCCATGTACAGTTAACCTTGCACAGCTGATTACTGCATTGCTACTGCAGCTTACACATACCTGAGAAAAGACTTTTTAAAGAATATATCATAGAATTGGCTGAAAACGATCAAGTTCATTTGTATTGTGGATCAGTGGGGAAACTTCAGTGTTGAAAAAATGCATTGGAAAAACAAACTCTTATTTAAGTAATATTAATTATGATTGAGAACTATGATAAAGAAACACGGTGTGTTTCTTTTGTAGGGTGTTTATTTTTCTACGTTGTATGTACAAATGATTTTCCTTTCGCTGGAGACAAAGAAGATTTATATGTTATCTTTAGAAATTTTTAGATGGAGATACAATTTTTCTGGAATTATTCAGCCTTGAGGGTCATGTTTTAAAAATCAGAAAGACAGGCTTTCCTTGTGCAATCCTTGACGCACTCCTTTTATGATCATTATCTTTGAGACAATTTGATGTTTGGAAAAGCTGTGGGAATTGAAAACCTTTTCATAGCTCTGTGTTTTCTAGCTGAGCTAGAAAAATCTAGTGGTTTTTGTGCATTAGGATGTCACCTCTTGGTGTAATAAAGGTGAACATGTTACTATAGAGTGAAGAAGCAAAGAAATAAAAAGAAGGGTTAAAAATATCCCGAATGTTAGTTTTGTGCTGAGTACTGTATTTTTCAGAACTAAATATCCCAAGAAACTCCCTTGAGACAAGCTGATGCAGTAAAGCTCAGCTATACTTGATTGCAGTCAGTAACAGCATAAAATCTTATTTTAGCTGGCTTTTCACACAAGCAACACTCGGTGCATGCTAATAATCTTGTGCTGCATTCATAACTAAACAAAGAAATTTATTGTTATTTTGCTATAACGGGTGGACAGAAACCGGATTACCTGGATCTTTTTGGAGCTGATAGGATATAATGACTTGATGAAAGTGTGATTGCAGTTTAGCACTGTCAGGTTGGGACACAGTCTGATGAGCCTGAAAGCTACTCTTACCCCTTATTTTTGTATTGCCATTTTGACAGGCTGTGCACAAACAGTTTTAAAACATATTTTTGAAACTGCCTAGCTCTGAGAACATGTTTAGGAGCTGTTTGCTTTAATGTCCAGCTTGGGAGAGGTTAGGCAAAGCAGGCTGCATCCTTTGCTCATGTCTATGTACTTTGAGGTACACCCAGTGTCCAAGACTGATCCCAACACTGCTACCCCAATACTACCCTACAGGAGACCTTGCAAAAGGGAGAGTGGTCTTTGGAGGACAGTCTTGTGGTTGCACTCTGAACTGCCTGCACTGGAGTAACTGGTTCACCAGTTTTTACCATCAGATACTTAAGCACTGACCACTGCCAGCCACTTCTTCCGCTCCATCCCTTTTACTGGGCGTGAAAGACCCAGAGCAGAAGGGAGGATCCAGCATGTGTCTCCAGCTGGGCACACCACTCTAACACAACAATGTATATTTAAGTTTGTTCTTTTTATGAAATTTAGAAGAGAAAATATTATTAATTTCTGTACGCGAAGCACTTGCGGGTGTAAAGAAACATGTCAAGCCAAAACCCTCCATAAGCCTCACTGGATATGACGGCAGCCTTATTGACTCCACCAGGACTTGGAGGAGGTCTATATTACAGGTACAAGCATGCCATATCCAATACTCCTGGTGGCTGAGAATTAAAACTGTTATGAAATACTGTTGGGCCATTGTCCCTGTGGCCACATGCTTGTAAACAGCACTCCAAGTTGTCCATCTGTGCTATGTCTGCGTGGGCAAGTAATTCAATGCAACAGGAGTGGTTCAGTAGGTTGGAGCAGTTAGTGCTGAGATTCCTACTTCTGCACAGTGTGAGTTATAGGGCTTTTTTCATCAGGCTAGATCTTAGTTCGGGCCCTGAAACAAAAATCTGCGCTATAGATGTGGTTTGAAGATGTCTGAAGGATCGAGGATTGGTTCAGACGCTTATATCCCCCCTATGGCTGGGATGCATTTTATGTCCACCTCAGTTTGAGCTTCCAGTTTCGTTTCCTCCAAAGGGAACTTAATTCATGCACATCAAAATTACCCTCTAAAACAAGACAGAAGACAAGAAGTGGAGATGATCAGAAGATAACACTTCAAAACCACATAGCTGCCTGCAATTAATTGCACTGATTTTATTTTAATGTATATGCAGTTGTATATGTAGTTGTGACCTTAACCTGTGTGCACAGCATTTAAACTGTCATCTAACTAAAGAAAGCATTGTTATTTTCATCCTATTCACAAATTTAGAAACACTTAGCTAGCAGATGTTTAAGTTCAAGGAAGGGCTAAGCAGGATCAAGTGACCGGTCTAAGTATTTCTTCCACTAGAGACCATTAATAACATAAATATGAAAGTCAACATGATAGAAATTGCCTGAGCATGTGGGACACCCTGGTGTGCAAGTGAGTGTCCCTGTCTCTGATGTTCACCCACAAAACCTTAGTAAATGCGCTCATTGGGGCATTACACAGGAGATGCTCTCCTAATCTACAAGCAATCAGAGTGAATTCAGAGCTCCTGCCAGCTGTGCCATTTGCAATTTCACCTTTCCCACAGTGCGAGCAACCTGTTGTGTTATCCGATGGGTATTCCCATCCCTGCTCTCTTTCCTGGGGCTGGAGCAAGGTGCAGGATGGAGAGCAAAGTGGCATGAAGGCAATTGGCATGGGGATATGCTGGAGTGGCGAGGACCTGGGTATGCTGGCAGACCTCCAACAGAAGTAAGCTCTGTCACTCCCCGAGACCAGGAACTGTGAAATTACCTGTTATTACCATTCCTTTGTTTTTTGTACTTCAGTATCATTATTAAGATATTACTTCCATCTACTGTTCTTAGTTTGTTAGCTTCTTCCTGTCATACTTTTCCTCCCTTTTTTGTGTGTGGTTTTTTTGAGGGGTGGTTTTCTTCTTAATCTTATTTTGATTGCTGGTGAAAATAAAAAAACTCCAAATCAGGAGTGCTAACAAGGAACTAAAACCTCCAAAAAAACATCCTTGAAAGTTAAGAAAAAGAACAGTCACTGATGGCTCATGTTTGGTAACACAGAATATAAATTCATTTTATGCTGGGATTTTGAAGTTTGCCATTGTAAGAAGCAGCCACTGATTCAAAAGCCAGTTCTGCTTAAATGAAGACTTCTTAATTTGTCTGTCTTGTGTTTGAGCTGGAACTTCAACATTTTGAAATCTGATAATTTTCTACGTAAAAATAAAACAGAAATTTAATTTTCTTCTAGCTATTAATGAAATCAGGATGAAATTAAGTAGAAAACAAGTGGCATCAGGCATATAAATACAGTGAACAACAGCGTAGGAAGTAAGGAGCTGAAATGCCTTACAATATATCTGCTCAGTAAAGGATAAAAGCCAAACTGTTCTTATTCAACTAGTATCAAGGCACACCATTTTGGTTTTGTTTGCTGGCCTTTAAAAAAAATGAATCCATTAAAAACCCACTGGACACATTGGAAAATATGCTAGCGCATAATTCCTTAGCTGAGTCCCGTGTTAGGGCTGTTGTTATCAGTCAAACAATTGCTTGCCTCTGGCACAATATTGAAGAAATAGATGGACTTTACACTTTACTCTGTTGTGGCTTTACAGGTTGAGACATTCTCAGACAAAAAGGGGAGAATATTAGACTCAAAAGGACTTCTAATCAGAATTTCCTACTTCCAGTTTGAGGCCTGATGAAGAAAAAGAAGAAATCCCTTCCAAACTCTTGGTCTATTATTAATCTGTTGGGTTTTTTTTTTATTATTATTATATATTTAAACTTGTAGCTTAATAATTATTGGGCAAAATATAACAAAGGCAAATTCAGTGTGGAAGATCAGGACCTGAAGTATTGTTTTCTGTTGTCTTTCCTTTTTCTTCTTAAAGAATCTTTCAGGTCACCCCTGTCTTAAAGTGACCATACCTATTCATGGCATGGGAAAAGGAGTAATTATTTTTCACTAGTAATTGTTAATTATTTTTCAGTAGTAATTATTTTTCATCAGTTCACCTTGCCTTTCTCCTAAAATTAAGACTATTTGTTAGTTTTGTATTTTTGTTTTGAAACACAGAGAAATCTTGTCTGTTTTTAATATAGTGAATTACCTGTCGTTGGAATTTTACTGGTGTGCAGCATATTTGTTCAACTGTTGTAACTACTTCTGAAAAGGGGAGAAAATGGCTAACAAATGTGTAAGTTTCAGCTTCTTAAAACCTTTGAGAAGAACAACTAGCTGTTGTTGAACAGAAAGCTGCTGGTATCCTTTGTGAGTAAATGAGAGAATGGCTAAATGAAATGGCAGCCTGCTACTTCATTTACTAAGTCTTTAGGTGAAAATCTAGACATTTCTGGTTTTGTGGTAGTTCCATCAAGGCTTAAATCCGGTCACTTCCGAACATGAAGGCCATGTCTCTACTTTGAATAGATGTCATTCAATGGAAGCCACTACTATTAATGAAAATCCTAACAATTGAGGGACTGTTTCTACCAAAGGCAGTTTTAATTTTATGCCTAATGTTGTAAACTGAAAATGTTACTCCTTTAAAAATTGTTTTAACTGAATTGTTAGAAAATAAGTTATTTTTGTCTCAGTCATGTATTGGTGGTAACACAGATTTCCCTTTTTGTGAGTGACAAGTTTTCCTAAGCTCTTTTTCATCTATTTTAAAACATGGTGGATATACTGAAAGCTTCTGGAAGATTACTATTTCTCAGCGAAGTGGTGCAGTATAGGTAACTTTCAGGGTTAACTTCCGGCACAGATCAATAAAAGAATGCAGAAATAGTGTGATTACAGAAGCTGAAAAGCTGGCCCAGTGCTTTGAATAACTAATTCTTTGCTTGACACCAAGAAATCTTTCTTGTTGCACATTACAAAGTGTGATTTTTGTTTGGTTTTAATTTCTAAGGCCATAGAATTATATAAATAATTTCATAAATTTTCCCATACATGAAACACTGTTCTACATCCAATTTGTAGTGATACATATGCAGTGTAACACCAACCATATAAAAAAAGCCTTCCTTATTTATGCTTTATTTTATTTTAGAAGATGACAGAGAACACAAAGAAGAAATTGGTACTTGCATTTCTACTTTCAAAATGCTTCAAAGAAGCATAAAACAAAGGCTTTGGAATACAGTTTTCTTTATTTTCATTGTAAATCATATTCACAGAGTAGTCTTTTTTTTTTCCCCTCAGTCTTGTAATCACTTTGTTTACTTTGGCAAAGTAAGTATTTTCATACTTTGATCTATGCCTTTTCTTTTTGTGTTTTCTGGGACAGAAGTAGAAGAATGGCCAGTCAATAAGGAGAAATCATCATATTGAAAAGAACAACATGATTTAATTGTTGTCAATTCATGGGCATTAAAATTCAGATACACTGTGAAATACAAGATAATGACAGAGAACATGAATTGATTCTAATTATAGAATATTCTCTCATGAACAGAAAATAGCACAGACTTTTATCCAGTTCTTAAGCTGCTTTGTAAAGTTTTTATCCAAGCACCTAGCTAGCTTAGTTGAAAATAAGAAAACATCCTGACATTTGACATTATAAAAGAAATGGAGTCAGTAGCTGTAAAAATAAATATAATTCGTGTCTTTTTGTCTATTTGTGCCCACTTCTCAGGTAATCATACACTTTTTATGGGTTTTATACCTGCTTACATTAGAACTAATTATTTTTTTCATACACGCGTATTTTCATCAAACTATCCAATTAACTGTATCTGTTATAATAATACATAATGTTGTATATCAATACACAGATCTAAATCTAGCTTGATCCCAAATTAGACTATTGGGCTCTTCATAAGTAACACGACGAATGCAAGTTCACATACTGCGACTCCATTGCATGAACATATGATTCCTAGCAAGCAATATCTTCAATGCGAACTTACAGGCATAACTGAACGATAAATTTGGCCATCTGTGATCATATGCCAGCTCAGCGTCTCTCTGGAGACCTAATTCCTTGTTGCCTTGTGGTCTCTTTGTGCTGCCAAGCTGGGAGCTCAGGGGCTTTCCCCGGAGCTGAGGGATCACCTGGGTGGTGCAGAGCCTGCTCAGCCACCGGCCCGGGGTATGGGTGATGCACAAAGCAGGGGTGGGTTGGGGGGATGCTACGCCCAGGCTGTCACAGCGGCAGCCTGGAGATATGAACGCAGAAGGCATAAACTAGCGCAAGCCTGAGATTGCTGTGATTTAGGTCCTGACCAGCCATCTCCAGAGCGTTGCAAAGTTGGTGAAAGGCTGAATTTGCCTTTCCCGCAGTGCCTTTGGTCTAGCAGTGAGGGCACTTTAGCCAGCCCCACGAGTGGGTTGGATGTGTACATTTTTTATGCAGGCAAAATATAATCCCCAGTCCTGCAAAAAAGATGTGTTTGGGTGAAACCCTGTGAAGGGTTTCCCTGGAGAGGTAAAAAAAAAATTTCATGAGGGTCTCTTCACCTCTGTGCAATAGGAAAACCATGCAGCCTCCTCCAGATCTAGCAGATCTTTGGGGAGGATAGAGCCAGCTGCATAAAAGGTTTCCCTCCTTACAGCAACTCTGGATCTAGCTGGGGTAACAATTGGGATATTCCCTATAGCTTTTCCCATCCCACAACCTCCCTGTCCAAGCTTCAGAAAAGACTGTGAAATAGTCTGCCTCTTTTTCCATGTTTCTGAAGGTTGGATGGGGGAATAACATGTATTCCTCTTGGTCATGGTCCAGTCTTGCGTACCCCATTCCTTATCTTGTACGGATATTTTCCATTTCTCTTTCCATTTCCATTTTTTCTCCAAAGGGTTCAGAAAAGGTTCTGAATGGCCTGAGAAAATATGTGAAATGGACACTGATTTAAAAAATGGATGTTCAGAAAAGATTACATGGGTTTAGGGGCTTGACCTGTAATAAGTCTCTATTTATAGCTAAGCGATAGAGTTTCAAGAAAATCCAATTCCTAGTGGATTTAAAAAAACATAGGTTTTGGCACCAAGATTGCTTCACCAGTATAGTATGAGCAAATATCCACAGTGGATGCAAATATCCTCAGAAGGATGGAAATTTGCCTCTGAGCTTGATGGGAATGAACTCCAATATAATACCTTTTACACTATGGTATCTTTCCACTACAATCCTACCATATATTCTTCCTGGTTTGTTCACAGAGTTTTAAAACAGGACCACAACCACTCCAGGAAAAAGTTTTATTTACTCATGTCCATGGGAAAATAACTACACCGGACTGTTCATGAAAGCATACCACTTGTGTCCTACTTGGATAAATACCACTATATCTCATTTAGATACGGAAACAATGGGAAGCTATAAAACTTTGTGTAATACAAATATTGGTCCTCTGAAATCTTCATAGTCAGCAAGCATAGAATAGGAAAAAGAGTTCTCCATTTTTAAGTGGTAGAACCAATACTGGATAGAGAATGTCAAAAATGCCTAAGAGATTACTCAAGACCAAGATATTTTTAATCAGTGGCCTCTTTGTTTTTTGGATATCCAGCTTGAGACACCATAAGTGTAGTAAATTTTCAGAAAGCCTTGAGCACCCACTCTCTGAAGAACTGGTCGAGTTAAGGTATCTGAAGATGAGCACCAGGAATTGCTGCATCCAAAATAAGTTTGCATCAGAAATCCGAATTCCCTCAAACTGGTATTTAGTGAGGACGTAGTGCTTTAGGCAGCTCTGAAAATCCTAGGCACCATGCACAGTACATGTTTATCTCTGACACTGGCAGATATAGGTAAACATCTTCCACCTAGACCACTGCAGATTTAGTGAAAAGAAGTATTTAAATACTTTTTCTTGTTAACTCTAAGGAGGATTAACTAAATAATTCAGGGCTAGTGATACTATTTTTTCACCAATAGTTTAAAAAACAGATGTAATTTTTAGATAAAAATGAGATGTAAGGAAATAAAGTGTTTTGTTTTTTTTTTTTTTCTTTTCTAAACCTTAATAGATGGTTTCAGATTTTATTTAATAATCTTATTCTAAGACTTAATAATTTTAATTTTTTTTCTAATTTTTATTTCTTGTGATGTGTAAATAGGTAAGAAATATTAAATATTGCAATGTTCTTTCGTAAAAATAACATTTCAAAGGCTAATGTAAAATCAAGCTGCTAAAGTTTACAATTTCTCTGTCCAGCAGTTCATTAGTACAACTGCCCTGAGTAGATGCTATATGCTGCTTAGCAAATGGCCTTTAAGAGTTTAAAAATAGCTCAGTAAAGCTACTCAAAGGTAATACACCACTTCTCAGGCATCTTTAATTGGAGTTAAGAAGAAAATAGGGTTTCCTCATTAGTTAATTATTCACTCCCTCATCAATGACTTATAAGCAACAAAAACACAATTGAAATGTTCAGGAGAACTAATTGTGCTTGTTCCTATGCATGGGACCATGAGCTTATCTTTCAGAAAGGCAAGATTTTAAATTGTAAATCTAGTCCTATTTTTGTGGACTGTTTTAGCTGCTTTTATTAAACTCTGCGTAGTTCCCATGTGAAACCAGTGAAAACAGTTATTTTCTAACCTATGTTATTGTGAGGTTTTTTTACAAAACCTCACTGATCCCCTTTAACAAAAAGATTATCTTATTTCAAAATTCCTGATATAATCAATTTGCAGTGTTTCTCAAACCGATACAAATATGCAAAATTTGTGCTTTTAAAAGCTTCTGCTTTGAGTAGCCTTACATTCCATAATTGTGCCCTAGCAATCATCAAGCTCTATTGCATGCCCCATTCATGAAAAGAGTATTTTGTTGGGATGATGTAGCTTAAAGAATTTGGCTCTGAAACTTCCTTACCTAGAGCTTCCATTAAATTATATTAATTTAAAATATCTATGGAATGATATTTTTACAAAAATATTAAAACAAAAAAAAGACAAATTAATGGGTTGGGTTTATGAAAATGACTCTTTACAGTAAGTAAAAAAGGTTTATCACAGTTTTGGTAACTTGCATGAGTTCATATCGAAAAGAAATCTTTCACATGTTCTTAATGAATTTAAAACTTTTGTGCTCTAGGTATTTTCAGTTGTATGCTCTGAAACAGTAGACACCATACAGCTTGTGCTTTTTATTGGGGAAGCCTACAAAGCGAACCGCTGCTTCATTAGGACTGCAGCGTTTCCTTGGCCTGGAGATTGGGTAGCGGACGCTGCCGTCAGCGAGCCATCCAGCGTCGCAGCGGTCGTACCCCAGGAGCTTCCAGGCGGCAAATATCTGGCCAACTTTAGCGATCTGAGCTCCGTCCTTCAAGCACGCCTGAACGGCTTCGTCGTAGGTCAGCTTAGTCGGGTGAATTAGGTAGTAAAAACGACCTAGTAAAAGAAAGAAGGAAAAGGGACATTAGTGGCATGATTAAGATGATGTCATATTATAAAAGTGGTATGGGGAGAAATGGGGATGTTCCACTGCAGAATCACATCGAGCAGTGGTTGATTTGGGGCTGTGCAATTTGGACGTTGCGCTTTTAAAAATACCTTAATCATTTGCATAGCGAGTTGATAAATATTAGGAGTGGGGAAAAAAAAAAGGCAAGTAGAGAAAACAGACTATTTGAACAACAAAAAAGCAGCACTATCTTTATTTCTGCTAACTTAGCATGGCATGGCATTCCCACCCCCACTTGCTTTTAGTGGTAACTGAACTGTTGCAATGCATATTCATCCTCAGAGGTAGAAAAACAGCAGGAAAAAGGTTGGGGGAGAGGGATGATGGAAGACGCCCTGGGATTTGGAGGAGGGCACTTGTTCTCCATCTGACTTTATGGTGCCAGATGCATCTACCAACAACATGCCAATGACAATCTAGTCAAACGTCTGAGGAACCCTGTAGATTTCAGGCAAAGCAGGTCTCATGCAGCTGTAGCTTTCTGTCAGAGAAGGGAAATCAGTTAAACATCCAAAGCAGTGCGCTTCTACATTATGCTCCCAGCATCAGCTTAAAACCCTTAGGAGTTTTCCTCTCAGAAGCATGGCATAGCAAGATCTGGCCTTTGATAGTATTTGGGTGAGGGTGGCTGGAGGTAACACATGCAGTTTTGTGCCTCTGACAAGGCGGTGACCTTGTTTCTGATTAAGTACAAGCACATTTTTTTTTTTTCCTGTAAGAAAGCTGAGATATTGCACAGCTTCTCAGAAGCAGAGTTTGAGCCTGTGGTAGATCAAAACCATGCCTGTTGTAACTCTTCATTAGCAGTGTCAAAACCATGCGCAGCAGTTCTGCAGCTCTGTTTCTCTTTAAGCATCAAAGGGTATATCCTCACCGTAAGACAGCATTGAACTGATCGTGCTGCTAAGAAAAATGTGCCTCTGTCTCGAGGTAATGAAAACATATGCCAGCAAGTAAAGCTCAAAAAGGAAGTTTCCCCTACTAATCCATAAGCAGCAATAATACTAACATTAATTTCATTTATCAAGGCAATATAAATTCATCGTAAGCCTTTCATTCATTATACTTAGTGTTATTTATCATCACTGATTTGACAATTAACCAGGTGTGAGGTAGAAATGGATTGCAGAGGAATAGTGTTTTTTTGAAGGAATAATAATTTCCAAATAAATTCACAACTTTTCAATCTGACTGTCCTGTAAGAGGCAAGTTAGCTGAAAAACAAAGGAATTTATTCGTCTGGGGTTCTTCTAATTCCAGGGCACACTATTTACTTCTTAATTAAGAATGTACTCCAGAATAATATTCTTTGTCTTCCTCATAAAAAAACAGGCAAACACACAAACGGAATTCTGCTCAGTTTCAGATTACTTTCTTGGTGAAGAAAAAGTGGTGAGCAAGATGGAGTTACGTCAGCTCCAGATTCCTGCAAAAAACACATAGCTTTTTTCTAAGTGAAGAAATGTCAGGTCAGATGACAATATAAAGATAATTGACTTAACTTTTTGTAAAGGTTGGAAGTTGTATACCATGACAAGAACATTAAAAAAAAAGGCGTTTACATTGTAGCTGTGGTGGAGAAGAAACTTTCAAAAGATTTCACTGCTATCAGAGACAATATCTACAGTATTTCCACAGAAAACTGTTGAGAGTAGATAATCTACCCCTTTGTAAAATGCTTGCTTAACTCCATTTCAGCAAGTTGAGAGCATTTACAAGGTGTTGCTAAAGAGAATTTTTATTAAGTGGAAACCTCTTCCTACTGTGTTATTAAGAGGTTTCCCCAAAGCAAACAGGATTTCAGACTTCGGGGAACAGGGATTTGGACTGATAGTATGTAAACTTCACCTAGCTTATTAGCTGCTCTTCAAACCATATGTCAATGGAATGTAATTTCCTAGGGATTTGCAGTAAGGTCAGGCTTTTGACATATGACATCAATAATAAAAACTCCTATACTCTGCCCCTTGCTTAAATAGGAGAACTTTAATAGTAAACCCCACAGGGGTGCAACATGTATCCAGAATGTCTGAATAAATAAAATTCTGTTAATAAAGTTGGTACAGATTTGCTGGTTTTCCCCTGCTAATAGGTTAGAAGGGTTCCTTACTATTCAATCCTAGTATTTATTTATTGATGTGGAAGGAGAGGGAGGCATTACTGTCTGTCTCTCATTAATATCTGGTAGTTAAGTCACTCCTACAGAAGAGCGTGTTGACTTCTCACATCCAAATCATGGGGCAGAGGGTTTATGCAAAGCTAATCAAACCCCTTTTATAACAGCTATTTTAAGCTTTTGCATGTAACAGAACAGCTTAAAGAGGAAAACTTGAGCACTTGACCTGAATACCCTACACCCTTGTGACTGTGGAAGTTTGAGGGATGCACCAGCCTTGGAGATTTTTCCAAGCTCAGCTCCAAATTAAGAGATTTAAGAGTAAGTTTTTATATCTCAGCTGGGTGTACTAGTCAGTGGGCCATCATCTTCAGAGGCACAGAAAGGCAGTACCACCCCATTCGCTATTTTCTTCACAAAGTGTTAATGCAATGCCCTCAAAAGATGGTTCTGGGAGGAGTGCTCAGGGAGGATGCCTCCATATGCAGCCAGCCATCAAGTATCTAAGCACTTGGGCTCATCCCTAAGACTACTCCTGACAGGTTGCTGGCTTGCTGGGGCAGCCTCTTGCTTAGCCTCGTGGCTTCGATGCTGTGCAGGGAAGCCGAGCAGCAAGCCCTGCCTGGTGGGTGGCAGCGCACGAAGGAGGAATGCTGAGTGCAGGACTGCCTCTGCAGCCAGCGATCGACGTGTACGCTGAAAAGCTTATGGCCACAGAAATCAGTTAAGTTGTTTTACTGTGTAAAGAGCAAACTGCTCTAATTTGTGGTTTCATATGGCCATAAAAGGCATTCTCAGCGGCCGGCAGGGTGTATCTGTAGCTTGCACAACACGAAGACCCTGTCATCTGCTCAGCAGACCCGGTTCAGTATATCTTATAGCAATACTAAACGGTTGAGAGAGGCCATTGTTCCTCAATATTGAAGAACACGTTAAAAATTTGTGATGTGGGAACAATTTTTAAAAATCCTCTTCCAGCACCCTCCCCAACATCAGCACTGAATCTGGTGATTCGGAAGCAACTACTTCTAAGAAAGGTTGCAAAATTTTCTTTTGGGGAGGTTTGTTTCTCTTTTTGGAACAATGGCTACATGGTCCCAGTGACAAAATACTCTGAAATGGTCAAATGAGCTGTCAGCATGCATTATTCAGAGACGACTTTCTATACCTTTCTCCCTTTTAAATGGCAGAGGTGGTTAGCTGATCATATGCATTACTGTAATAAACTGGTGGGTCACAGCTGCACTTTTAACATGATCCCTAAAATGTATTCTTTGTATTTTTAACTTTGGTAACATGAGATTTTTACTTGATTCTGCCAGAGCTGATAACAAATCAATGATGCACTGTGGTTCTGTGTGCAAAGTATATAGCAAAAGGTTAATGAGCAGAAAGTGTGATACAAGCTCTACTTATACCTTTTTTTCTTTGAAAATGCTTAATTATAGAGGAGCTGATAGATATGCTTATATTTAGCTCACTTAGCACTTTTCAGTGCAAAAGATTCCCGTGCTCTTGTCTTCAAGAAACTCACTGTTCTCCTTCAGAAACCCTTTGAAATTAAGCAAAGAATAACCACACACCCATACCATCATATGTTCTTTGCCCCATGCATTTTGGGCTCCGTAGCGAAGACTGCAACAAAAGGATTTAGCTGCATTTATTCCCCTGAATTGGTGTGTAGGAGCCCAAATTGACCTTCTAGAGGGAATGTATGAAAGAAGAGTATCCCTGTTCCTTGGGGCAGGGATAGGAAAGAAATTGGGGTGGTTTGCAGCCCTTGAAAACCTTTGGATGATGGCAGGTTGTCCCACCACGTGGGGCAGGAACCTTTAGCTTTCCTAAAGAGAACATGGACTAAAGTGGCTCCTACTGTGAAGGAAAAGCAGAGGAGAAATCGGCTGTGAGGGAGCAGAGCTGAGCACACAGACATCAGGAAATTCCAGCATGGAATTCCAAATTTAAGTTAGATACTTTCCACTTGTGCATATTCATTTTCAATAGCCTTTGTCAACGTGAGGAATGTAAAAGCAGGTTGGGAAACATGTTGCCATCCAATAGTTGTCTCTAAGGAGGCAAGAAAATGATGTTATTTCACAATATTTTGATGGATTTAATGGATAGCATTATGCTAACGTTACTCTTTGCATTGTTTTATGAAACACATCACTATCTATTCTTACAAACTGGTAAATTGCTGGTACTACTATTTGCAAAGTGTATGAAACATTTGCAGGTTTTTGGCTTTGTCTGCACAGGCACAAAACATGAACGGTTCTTCTGTGAACCAATGGAGTGATTTGAGTATGAAGCAGTTATACAGGCAGAACAAAATGTTCAACTATTGCACTTTATACTAGTGTAAAAAAAGGCGCTGCTGAGAGTAATTTCATAAAGTGCTAAAATTATTTTATATTGCACTGCAGACAAACTTTGCTAAAACAATTTCCCTGTGCAGGCAACAGGAGTGCAGGTAGAATTCTTCACTAATGATATAAACCCCCCTTTTTTACCAGCATTTTTTGGTGTATTCAGCTCATCACAGACGGGATCCAACAGTTCCAGAGTGAAAACACTGAACCTGGATTTGAACTCACTGCATTGATGACTACATTTTCATTTTTCAGTTTAGTGGATGAATGTAATTCTGTTGGTTTGTACCTTTCTTCTTCAGGTAAAAAACAAGCTTTGCATGTATTTTAGACAATGACTTTTGAGCTTTGACTGCTGTACTATTTAAAATTGAGCCCTTTTTTTTAATGATCCTTGAGATCATAATGTATTGGTGTATTTCTTTCCCTAAAAAGAACCCACTTAGCAGAAATCTGAACCTCACTCACCCTCTTTCTTCATAGCAGCTCCCACAACGGACACTCTTTGAGATTTCTTTTTTTTTTTTTTTAAGCTCAACTTATACGCCCCTGATCCTGGGGCCCTTGGCATTTTTCCAGCTCCCTGACATGAAGCTGAAGGCTTCTCTGTTTCATACCATCAGGAGACTCCAGCAGTCACTGCCACCGCTGGAAGTGCATGGTGTCCTAACCACTTCTCATTTTCCTTGGCTGTTCCTGAGCTGAGAGAATCAATATTGGGTGCTGCAGAAATAGCTCTTTGCTTGCAGCCACTATCTTTGGCAACTGCAATCTGGTGGCAAAATGGGTTATTATAAGCTTTTCCCTTTACAGGGAGAAAGCTAACGAACGCTGTTAAGTGTACATAAGCTATCTGAAGCGTTGAGCTGAAAATAGGAAGCTGGCATTTTCGAGAGGGACTGGGTTTATTGTGGATATTAAGGTAAGCTTGGGAGATGAATAGTGGAGAACACAGCAGGGACGTGTGAGGGTAACGTAACCTGGTAAGCTGCTGGTTAAGGGAACGGACACTGGGAAAAGCAGAAGTCCAGATTTTCTGCTGACACCTTGAGAGACTTACGTGGCACTGAGCTGTAGGGAACTAGAAAAGATGGTGCTCAGCTCTATATATCAACCTACTGCTGTGTAGTATTCTGTCTTGCAGGTCAGTTTAACAGACTCACCAAGGATGAGATTCATTTTAGCGTCTTGTCTTTGATTTCTCTACTACCTGCATACCTTATCCTCACCTTACCTCATTCCTCTTTCTCCCTCTTTCTCTCTCTTGCTGTATCGATGCACAGACAATGTTTATCTGTCAGTATTTTTTTTGTTTTTCAGAAATGATTTTTGTCTTTCCTTAAGAGATACTATTCAGCTGCTAGTGTGGAATAGGGTGGTGATTAGTGATCAGTAGTCACAAACATTACTCTGCAAGCATTATAAATAGTGCAGCTATCACATAATTTTTTTTCCTTGTTTTTTTTTCATTCCTCAGTGCTATTTCTATAGTACAGGGTTAAATCTGCATATAAGAGATGAGCTCATATAGGATTTCTCCTTGGATAAATGAAGCAAGAAAAAAATGAGCCAGCACTTCATGGAATGATGCAGCACGATAAAAAATCAGCTAAACTTTTGTTTCAGACAATTTAATATTGTTGATTTGAGGATTTGGGGTTTTTTTGAGAGGGTGGAGCAGACTTAGCACTAGAGCATATTTTCTGAGAGCAAGGTTTATGTTTATTTTTTGGTGTGCTGTAGGACAGAAATGCTCCATTGTGGATAAGTAATCTGTGCATAAACAAAAAAGGCCATGCTCCTTGGTCTGTGTGGGCTGCAAGCCAAACATGTGCAAAGTTGCGTAAGGATTATCCACAAGTATGATGCTGTAGAGGATTGTAGACCGCTTTTGCACATGTTCACTTGCAGCGTTCCCCTCATTCACAGCCATGCTTTCTAAATCCTTTTCAGCCACTAGATTAAACCTGAAATGATAGCAAGCTGAGATCAAGTCATTTTATACCTAAAGTAACATCCAGTAATAGCAAAAAAGCTTGCAGTCGCTAAAATAAGGTTTAGAGCAGACCAAGCTCAGAGCAAAAGTGAACAGGGTTTTGGCAGTGCACTAAGATTAGGAATCTGAATTATTAGGCTTAAGAGCTAGAAATAGCTTTGCTGATAAGGAATTATTAGTCATATTAAACCTGGTAAATGAGCAGGAGCTACTCGACACAACATCATAGATGAAGTGGTGATCAGAATTTTGTTTTGGTGATTTATTTAAGTTGTAAAACATCATAATTATAATTGAATTCAACAGGAGAGCTCAATTAATGAATTGCAGGTTTCTTCATCACTTTAACTGAAATAAACTGGGCATATATCAACACTAAAGGAGTACGTATAAATTTTAACGGGGTGAAAGCGGAGATATTAGAAACTCCTGCCAATACAAGTTCTGAGTTGTAAAAAAGATCTGCGTGGGCATGTGGCAAAGACAACTTTACTCTGCGCATGTGTCCTTGTAAATTGAACAATAACATTTTCCAAGCCTAACATAAGCTTTGACAAATCAAATATCCCTTGCTGCCATTGGAGTTTCTTTCCTAAGCACAGAAACGGTCGTTTACAAGGTAGGGGTGAAGAAGGCTCTTACCATTGAAGTTTGAAGTAAAACAGAAAACATCATATCGGCTTTTATCTTTATCCCAGAACCCGTAATTCCTGACTCCAGGCACTGTGTTCTTCCCTCCGCAGGGCTCCCTGGGCTTGGTGATGGGGTACTGCACGGAGCCGTCGCTGAGCCAGCCGGCGTTACACCAGTCCAGCCCTGACCTCCAGGCATCGTAGAGCTGGTCAAAGGAGGCAATAACAGAGTCTTGGTCCAGACACGCTTGCTGAGCCTCATGGAAGTTTAAGTTGTAACGACCCAGCCGTGGAGAGTAAGGGAATACGACACCTGAAGTGGTAGAAAAAGGATGAGTTACTGGACACTGAAAGAGCAGAAGAAAGGGAAACAGCATTTACAGTCACCAGAAGGAGAAATAAAGGTCGGCACCACGATGTGTGTCAGACTGTTGTTTTCTTTCTGGGGAAAAACGCACTGTCAGCACATCAGCCATCAGGTGTGAGAAGGGGATAGGGCTGCCGCCTTACCTAGGCAGTTCCTCTCCCCGTAACCTCATCCCTTTCCCAATGGGAACCATGCCAGGTCTGCACGTTGCTCCCATCTGCAGCTTTGCTGTCCCCACCGTGATCTCACCTTTAAGCACTCTGAGAGTGCTTAAAGATGAGCAGAGCTGGCTGAAATTTTGCAACTACATGTTTTTCGTTAGAAAATTCCAGTTTATCAGCCGTAAGATCAATTTCTCATTTA
The DNA here is from genome assembly GCA_013401315.1 of Balaeniceps rex. Lineage (NCBI taxonomy): Eukaryota > Metazoa > Chordata > Aves > Pelecaniformes > Balaenicipitidae > Balaeniceps > Balaeniceps rex. Next base: position 24,463 of record VYZW01021745.1, read on the forward strand.
AAAAAAGTAAATTAAAACCCAGCCTAGTTCTATTTTTCTGTGGGATGGGATTTGGGGATTTTCTGGCAGTCATTTAGAAAGAAGAAATTGTAGTGCAGGGGCATATGAACTATTTTTTTTACACATAGACATTAAAATGAAATGTTTTGATTGACATAAAGAGTGCTATGTTCTTTGCATGGACCCTTGCCAAGATTTCCTGAGAGGTTCAAGACAGTTGGTTTTTTGTTTGTCTGTTTTTATTTTATTTCACATTATCCTAGGAAAAGGAAAGTATTTCATGCCCAACTTAATAATAATATTTCAAGGCTAGATTGGTAGGAGGCATAATTTTAGTGTCCTGAGGTCTTAAAGTAGGAAATCTATAGGGAAATAAAATCAGTGAAGTTGTGTGTGGTTTTAGGGAGACTTTTCTGTTACTTTCCAGCTGTTTTTTGGCAGTTTGTCACCACTCAAGGAGGGAGAGCTCCTCACAGAGGGCGTCAGGGAGCATGGTTCCTTGAGCAGAAGACAAGTTTCCCCAACTGCAGATGGTGAGCCATTGCTGCACGGCATGCAGCAATGCCCTAGTAGGAAGCTATGTGAGACACCACCCTCCCTTGCTACCCCTGCGGCTGCCAAAAGCACTGCTGGCTTAACCCAAGGACACTTGCCAGAGAGCCACTGTGCAAGGAGCATGGGTCTGCCAGATGTTTTCTTCCACCCCTGAGGACCAGGCCGGCCCAAAGCCCTGTCTGTTGCTCATCGGTGGTGAGCCATTGCAGATAGGGATGGCAGAGAGACCTTCTCGTAACAGAGGATATCCAAGTGGAGATGGGAAACGCGGGGACTCCTACAGAATTGTTTCAGCAGCAACATTTAATCAAAGTCATTGCCCTATTCTGACAGATTTTTCCACAGTATATTTTTGGCTTGTTTTATGAAAAAGAACTATAGTCAAAGATTACTTCGTGAAGCATGGAAGATGTTTCAGAAAATGCTGAAGGACCACCTCCCCATGTGGCTCTGATAAAAGAGAAGAGAGAGATTTGAAACAAAAGTTTGGATCAGACCACCCTAATCTTTGGCAGGGTTTAGAAACTTAACCCAGATCTAAATTTTACAGTTGGCTTTAGCCCAGTCTCATAATAAGCTGAAATAAAACGGCATCAGAGAAGATCCGGCTCAGAATGTTTATTCTCAAATACCTCTGTAGAACTAAGTGCTGTAGGATGCAGAGGGACTGAAGACAAGATAACACATAATGTGAGCCAAAAGCTTTACACTGGTATAAACATCCGTCTTTCTTTTTTTTCTCCTTGCTGATGAATTCTCCTGCCTATAACAAGTTCGTTGTCTCCAGGGCAATGTAGCATGGGATAGAGAAATTACATTACGGTCATGCAAGACCGTCAACATGCAATGAAGCCATTCTTCTTTCCGAATATTCAAACCCACTTTGGTGTCTATTCCACCAGTATGCTAACGCCTCCTTTCTTTCCCTTCTCTCCCTTGCCCATCTACTATCCAAGAAGTGCTATTTTTGTTAAACAAAATCTTTAGTATTACTAAACTTCAGTGACTTGGTCCAAGAAAATAAAGCATGCAAATGTAAACTTGGCAGGGTAATACTAAACAGTATTTTGCTCTCCTTCAGCAATTAACTAGAGAGTCTGCTGAGGTTCTTTCCTTTTATAAATCCTTTGTTTAAGGGTTTTTCAGTTATTGTCTGTTCTGAACTATAAGCGTGAATAAAATGTAACACAACATGTGCTGTTAACTGTAATTTCATAAACAAGAAGCTGTAGATGTTTCATGTTTTTCTGGATCTATGTTTTTCCTTCCTCCTCCTCACCTCTTTTTTAAAAAATTACTCATTTCCCCTCAGTGCTAATGGATAGAAATATCACTGGCTATAATAAAAATGTAGCAAATGTCAGAGGAGTCCAAGCTTTATTGCTTTATTAGAAATCCAATATTTATTATTTTTCCAGAACTACACTTCCCCAGACAACTGACTCCTTGTCCAGTACATGTGTCTGATTTGCATACACGAGTAAAAAAACCCTAAAATCATCACAGGTGGGTATTTTTTAGTCAAGATCTAAACTTACATACTTCTAAAAACTGAGCAACAATTAATTGGAAACTATTCAAACCAATTTTATTCCTTAAGGTTTCCAAAATCACTTTTTAAAAGGGGTAAATATGTATGTAAATTTGTTACAAATCTACTCGAGTTTGACAGTTTGGGACACAATGTTTTAATAACATAAATATGCACAAAACGTAATATTACCTTTGGGCTATACTTGGGTAGACTGCACAGAAGTTGATTTTTGTTTGAGTTCATCTGCAGTACAAGCCTGCAATTGATTAGCATTTATTTCACCCTGCAGATGGGGGTGGCCATTGGTGATTTTGTATAGCAAAATTGACTGGGTATGTGTTTTGTGTAGCTATGCATTATCTTGCATCTTTGTTAATATAATTTTTTCTTCATTTTGCTATCAAACCTAACAGTGAAATTCATAGCTAGATCTTACTATTCATCTTCCTTTTGTTACAATTTAGCAGTGCTGAACTTCAGTTAATTGCAAAGCATCTTCTTTGGTCTTGGGTCTTATAACCTGTCAAAGGATAATCCAGCCCATCTGTTATTGAATGGACAAAAGCTTTCCTGGGCTTGTTACTGTTCCCAAACTACAAACTAAATCTCAACTCATGTCTCCAACACTGTGTTTTACCACTAGACAAAACACTCACTTCCAAATGTTAACAAATTCAGCTTAGGAAATGGAGGAAGAGAAAAACTTCCAGCCTCAGATAGTTAAAATCTGGTTATTTTGTGGGAAGACTGAGTTGAGGAGCCTTAACTTGACCTTAGTGATTTGGTTTCTTACCCTAACAAAGCAGCTGAGACACTTGTGAAGCTTTCATGGGGAATATTATTTTACGATATAGACTTCACAGTGTGGCTCCTCTCCCAAACACGAGGTTCTCTGGAATAGGTTCTACCCCCAGGGAAGGACCTCCTTTCCTCCAAGCAAGAAAGGAATAACCTGAGACTCTTCATTTCAGTGGAGAAAAAATCTGTTAGTGACAGAGGAGGGCCAGGTAAGGCTTGCTGTATGTACCTGTGACAATGCAATTGCTGTCCTAAAAATGACTGTTGTAATGGAAATTAGGATTTCTACCAAACCGGAACATAAGAACCAGTTGTATAATAATATATCCTCCCTATATGCACACCTGTATTGCCATGAATACCTTACATTCAATTCCACAAATGTACAGCTCTGCTTCTGCTACTGTCGTTTTCAGGGAACGCAAAAGATATGATATTTGTGCGTCCTTTGTAAGCTATTTGTATTTCAGAGTCTTATATGCAGGTCATCCCTAAAATTCATTGCCAGTGCTTTGCAACTACCCGTTCACTACAGACGCATTGCCAGTGCAAGGAGCTGTGATGGTTACCCAGGACAACAAGGTGAGGAAATAACCTTAGAAAGCTCAACTCCTGTAACAATTTATGGGTGTCTATTAAGCCAGCTCCATACACAATTAGCAGTTCTAAAAGCATTTACACATAGA
>VYZW01021745.1:28249-39429 GCA_013401315.1 Balaeniceps rex
CATTTACACATAGAACAAAATAACACAAATTTCTGTTGATTTATATGGAAAAAAAGGTCTTTTCACAGCCAGAGTAAAGAAATAGACTTCCTTGAGTTCCAGCCCAAACAGAAAAGTAAGTTTTCTTGTAGCCAGTGTAAACACCGGGTAACAGTAGGGTTTGCTATATGCTATACTGTAGGGTACAGTTTTATGCTGGCAGGTTCATACACCTAATGGCAAAATTTTCCATGCTGGATTTCTAAAATTCAGTGAACAGTGGTAAGTCCCTCATTTTCCTTGACAATCCATCTTCAATTCTCTGCCCATCAGGACTGTCAGACGTCTGATCATTCAGCACAGATTCCATAGGTGAGCCGCTAGCCATCAGTAGGTATCAACCTCCCTAAAAATGAAACTGAAGTTTGAGACGGTGTCCCTCCAGCCCACGGCATCCCGTAACCAAGCTGCCAGTGGGGTTGTGTTTTTCTGACAGATGCAGGCATATAAACTCGACTCGCCTGGCCTGGGGGCAGATTATTCCCTTGTTTTTCTACAGCCTTTATCAAAATTTGAAGACTCTTGTCTTTCTTTGCTCTCTTTAGGCTAATTATTCCTAATTCTTTTAGCATTTTCCTTTCAGGTCATCATTTCCGGATAATTTTTTTCTGCTTCATTTTGAACATTTTACTTCACCTGCATCTTTCAAGTACCATTTCTCACAGCACTTGCAAACACAGCTGTGTCTGCAAAGACCTGTTACTCTGTCACAGAAGGAATTATGTTGGTCTGTCATGACTTACTCTTGACAAACTCCTGTTGTCTTTTACAAGACTTTTTGTTGTCTTTTAGGCACCCCCAAATAATGTGTCCTATGAAATCAGTTTTATAGCAGAGAGAACAACAGATTGTCATGCAAAGGATATTTAAAATAGCTTTTTATGTATGAATGTAACATCAATACACAGAAGAAACAAATATGACATACATTATTAGGCTAAATCTGATTTCTCCTGCTGTTGAGAGCATGAAGTTGGTTTTGTATTGGTTTCAGCTATGAATTCCCCATTGCTTACATCCAGCTTAAGAGCAAATGACTAGATTACAAAGTGATTGCTGTGACAATTTGGAAGGATTTGTTTATATGGATCTTATGGATTTGTTTGATCTATTTTGAACTATAAAGTCTGCTTTTTAAAGAGATGCCTGTTCTTTTTCTAACTCTATCTTGGCATACATGCTAACATACTTCCAAGCAAGATCATAAAACCTGATGGGTTTTTTTGGTTCATGTGGAGCCACCCAAAGAGTTCTATCTTGAAGCAGCTTTCTACAGAGATTTTTAATGGTTTTATCTAGATCTGCATATTTCTGGTACTGCTGAATGTACAAAGTAATTATTTTATAGCCTGTATTGCAAAACTACTGTGTTCAGTTATCACCTCTCCCTGAAGACAGAAACTATACAGAAAATTCCTAATAGAGTAAAAATCTGCCTTTGGCAGTTTAGCTTTGTTCCATGTTTTTTGTCACCAGGCCCATGAATCTCATGAAGGAATAGCACACGAAATCTGTGCCTGAGCAGTATAACCGAGGGCCAGTGCTGGAGCTTTTGCATGCCTGGGAAGCTGAAGCACACAAACCTGATGTAGTGAGATTCATTACAGTGCCTAGTATTCATAAAAAAGGAAAATAGTAAAGCACTAACATAAAGAAAATTTAGTGTAGAACAGTAAAACACCAACATAAAGAAAATTTAATGTAAGCTGAGAATTCATTCTTTGCTTATGACTCAGGCAACAATATCTACCTGCCATAGGAGATCTTTTAATCTGTTAAGCTTTTGACTCTCAGGACATTTGACAAAGAATGTAAAACTCATGATCCGTATTTTATCTGCAGGAGGAGAGTAAGGCCAGTAAGTGAGAAAATGGCTTTGGTGACAAGACCAGCATAAAAAGTGTCTTGCTCTCTGCAGCGCTTGGCATTTCTTGCAGCTGCTGTGCCCAGCCCAATCCTCCTGCCCTTAGACCAGTCCTTGTACTTAAGGCTACAAAAAGGGTGATAATCATGACATGACTGAATAGTTCTTAAGGCTGGTGGTTGGGAAGTACTGCAGTGAATCCTAGTCCTGAGCTTTATCTGCTAGACAGCACTGTCTCACTAGTGTAGGGGGAAAATGGCGTGGTTCTGCATTAAATAATAGTGAAGAAAATGTACCAAAACCATGTAAGGTATGTAACAAATACAGACTGAATCTAATTCCACTGTTTTTTCAAAGCTAAAAGTACCCAGTTATTATGAACAATTTATTTAATGGCAATCCCAGGAGGCCTTTAAGTCTAATAAGAATAAAACACTACCACATTTGGAGAAGAAAAAGGTCCATTGAGGTAGAGGTCAACTATTTTCATATTGATATATTAACACGCTTTCGCCTAGCCAAAGCTATACTGTTTGTACAGTGAGCTCACATTGGAGCGATCAGCTGTTTTGCACTGCTAGCGGGCATTCCTGGATATAAATGGTTTTTTCTTGCTGCCAATTAACATCCTTAGGGCCACCATCTCAGGACATCAGGCTATTGATGCAAATCCTTCCCACTGTGAGATAAACCTTATTATTTATAGCAGATGTAGAATGTTAGGATGGGCTGATATATTTTTATTTTTGTCCAAAGATTTTTTTTTTCTTTATCTGTTCTGCATTACCCAAATACATGAAACAGCAATTAAAGCCAGCACTGCATAAAGCTGCAGATGAGATGAAAAAATAAGCACAGGGGCATGCAAACAAGAATACATTCCATCAGCTATATATGTCCACTGCAAATATAAGCGCATTTTAATCATTATCATTTTAGAAGGAAACTTCAATGAAACTTAGACCCAGAATCTCTTGATTTAGGTGCCATAAGCAGAACTGACATTGACACACTCGTTAATCTTGTCTCACTTCTTGAAAGGTTATGTTTTACCATGAAGTTTTGCAAAGAAATTTTCCTGTCTGAGTAGGAAACATCTATAACGTCAGAAATGAACAGCTTTACACCTGTCCCATGCCTGAAAAAAATCATTAAAAACCCATTGTTCCTTATGTTAGCCAGACCCTAGTTAAAATAGATAAACTTTCCTTTGAGCAGAGATTGGAACGTACTTGGCTGAACAAATATGATTCCTCCTATCCTTACGAATTTCCTTATTTTGGAGGTGGGGGAAAACAGGACGGAGTGGTGCTGGTGTACAGGATGGGCTGGAGTTGGCATACTTCAGAGGGAGACACTGCTCAGAGTAACAGCAGTAAGCTAGAGAGGACAGGAGGTGGGAGCCAGACCTCGTGTCCAATGGGCTGGTGAAACAGTCACACTAAAAAAGGTAGAAAAATCTCCTTTTTTTCAGGTGTGTTACTGTATGCAGTAAAAAAAAGATTTCTCATTGCTTTCTTACTCTACTATGAGTCAAATATTGCCTTTCAGATGTGGATCTCTGCATGTGCACAAGTATTTGTACCAAGCTTCAGGCAAAGCTTCCCAATCTGCCACTACAGCCATGAGCATCTCCCCTTCCTCAAGCACTCCTGGCACTGCAGGAGGCATTTGTACTGGAACCTCCTCGCTTTCAACAGCAGAAAGCTAATGAACTTTTGCTTCAGAGGCACAATGCTAAGTGGCACCAGACGAGTATCTGGTCCAGATGTGTGGCGTGATGAACACTTTAAAGATTTTACCCTGGCTCTGACCCTTTTACATTGGCAAAAATACCATAATGCCGTAAAATGCAGGGAAATCCCAGTATCTGATGGGGAACAAGATATATAGTTATTTATCTGGAATATCTTGAAGCCTGATAGAGGTATGTACTCAGGACGTAAGGATACTGTCAGAAGAATATTATCAAATTATTGAGCATCCTCGCAACCCAGGGGTGAGCTCCAGGACCATCTGCACAACAGCGTGAAAGGAGAAGAGATGGGCTGGGGTCAAACACAGCTAAACAGATGCTGCATGTTTCTGACCTGGATTATGTGGTGCTTACTACTCCTCATGTGCAGTAAACAGCTGCACTCAACGCATTTTTATTTACATCCTTATTGTCTAGAATCCACCCTGTGAGGTGGATCGCTCCTGTCCCCTGGGGCTGCCCATCTTGCCTGGGCAGCCGGCCAGAGCCTTGCTTGCACTTAGGTAAAGCTGAGCAGACCAAGCAGAAACTGCTCTTCCTTCAGTGGCTCATCTCAATGAGCTGCAATGAGCAGCCACTGCAGTGCCTGCCCAGGCAAAGAGGAGATTGAACGCACGAGAGCCTTTGGCTAGCAGAGAAGAATAAAGTAAAATGCTTTTTCTTCCTACTCATTTCTGTCTTCACTCAAAACTGTTTTAGATAACTTAAACTGCACCACCACCAAGCTGAGTGGTGCAGTTGACACGCCTGAGGGACAGGATGTCATCCAAAGGGACCTGGACAGGCTGGAGAGGTGGGCCTGTGTGAACCTCATGAGGTTCAACAAGGCCAAGTGCAAGGTCCTGCACCTGGGTCGCGGCAACCCCCGATATCAATACAGGCTGGGGGATGAGGGGATTGAGAGCAGCCCTGCGCAGAAGGACTTGGGGGTACTGGGGGATGAAAAGCTGGACATGAGCCAGCAGTGTGCGCTTGCAGCCCAGAAGGCCAACCCTATCCTGGGCTGCATCAAAAGAAGCGTGGCCAGCAGGTCGAGGGAGGTGATTCTGCCCCTCTACTCGGCTCTGGTGAGACCCCACCTGGAGTACTGCGTCCAGCTCTGGAGCCCTCAGCACAAGAAGGACATGGAGCTGTTGGAGCGGGTCCAGAAGAGGGCCACAAAAATGCTCCGAGGGCTGGAGCCCCTCTCCTACGAGGGCAGGCTGAGAGAGTTGGGGCTGTTCAGCCTGNACTGGAACAGGTTGCGCAGAGAGGTGGTGGAGGCCCCATCCCTGGAAACATTCCAGGTCAGGTTGGACGGGGCTCTGAGCAACCTGATCTAGTTGATGATGTCCCTGCTCACTGCAGGGGGGTTGGACTGGATGACCTCTAAAGGTCCCTTCCAACCCAAAGCATTCTATGATTCTATGATTCTATGTATATGCCCAGTTTTCTTTATCTCCTAAGCTTGAAAAGAACAGTGTGCATTCTTATTAGAGATGGATCATGTGAGGTGAAACAACCTAAATCAACTGTTCTGCTGGCATGGAAACTGTGCAGGGACTTTCTGCACTCAGAAATGGAAGGTTTCAGCAGCCTCCAAACAGCAATGGAAAAACAGATGTAAAGAAGTAAGCTAAGCCACCCATGACATCTATTTGGTTCCAAGAACCACTCAGCCAGCCTTATTGTGCGGGGTAACTACATAACCATCATAATGCACAATAACCCTCAATAGAGAGTCATATATTTCACATGCTTACAGGTGTGAGAGCCAGGGCTTTGATTTTCTTCTTTTCTTTTCTTTTTCCTTCCAAACTACTTTTCACAGATAATGTGGCTTCTATAAAGTTCTCTCTGGCAGACAGTTGCTGCTAAGTATAAGGTAAGGGAGACATCTCCATGCAACTTTGAGCTTACTGCTGAGTTCACTGCAGTGCTTTGGGGAAAAAGGCAAAGTGCTGGTTTATATGCACTGACTGTCATAAAATTTACCTGAATTTCATAAGAGTAAAGGAAAGCTGAATTTTTGGTCCTCTTTAAACCTGTTTCACTAATTTTTCTAATGCTTTGTACTCTACTGTGTTCAAGAATATTGCTGAGGGAAATGACTACAGACTACACGTAGGAGTTGTCTTGGCAGGCAATACAGAGATCTATTTTATGTAATTATAAGGCTAGAAAAAAACGAAACCATTGTCTCTGGAAAACTACTTCAACATTTTTCCTTTTTGTAAGAAGATTTGCATTTGCTCGATAATCTAAAATGTCCCGAAGTTCTGTAAAATGGCCATTAGGGGAATATGTAATATAATTTTGCCTAAGTCTACTGTAAAAACATGCAATGACTTCTGTAAAGTGATAGGAGCAAATTAAAAACATATGGAGTTCTTCATACTATGTTTGGTCATTCGTTTCTGGCTCCCCTCACACCGTGTCTCACTGGGAGCTGAGTAAGCCGTAGGCTAGCATAAGTCACAGAAATCCTAATGTTCTTCTAATTTATGATTGCTGTCGTGGGCTGTCAGGCCAAGATCCCCGGAGCACAATGAATCCCACTTCTCAGCTGGCTGTGATCACTGATAATACAATATCAGCAGTATTAGGAGAAAAAAGCAGGTATTCCTTAACACTGCGCAAATCTGAATTTAAGTGTAATTCACGTGTCACCTACCTTCCAAATTCAGAGCTACCACTGCTGTATCATCCTCTAATCCTTCAATCACCTCGCACTTATATCTCCCGTAATCCTCCAGCATTATATTTCTGATTATAAGAGAGGCATCATTTTCACTGCTTTCCCTCAGAAACACTCTGCCCTGGTAGTTTCCGTAGCTCTTTCTGTGGTGTCCCATTGCAACAAAGACGTCCACTTCTTTGAGGTAATCTGAGGTGAGTTTGGTCCACTTGACCCGGATTTTGTGGGTTCCTGAGCCAGCTGTTGATGTGTGTTCGTGGTAAAATTTACATGGCAGTGTGACATTGCCACCCCGGCGTGAGAAGATTTTAGCTTGCTCTGCTACCACAAGTAGACGGGGTCCATTTTCTGCTAGGATTCAAGGAGAGAAACAAAAACCAGAATTAGTCTGTAATCTAACTTTTACAGAATGGATATGATCAATGCTATAACAACCATCAGCTATATTATACATTCGGTCTGCAGGATCAGTTCCCTGCAATAATTTTGTACCTATGTGGTAGTAGGGCATACAAACCAGTTATATATAATTATTTACTTATCTGCAAGTATGTCTGTGTGTGTACCCTCCCAGACGGGCAGAGAGGCAAATGGTTCACAGCATTGCCCCCTCCTATAGGCAGAGGCCATCCTGTATACTCCATAGTCATGAGATAGAGTTGTATCAATACATTGATAGAGTTGTATCAATACATTGACAGAGTTGTACAGCTGGTAGGTGAATGCCATCATCCATAAAAGGCTCCACATAAAAATCCTGTATTTCCCTGCGGGTTGTTCCAGAGCTGTCCATCAACGCTGCAATTTTTTTGATAATTCAATTTTTATGTATGGACTCAGTTTATTCAGGTGGCAGCACACAAAACCCCTCATGATCTGGGATGCAGTGAATCACATTCACAAAACAAAAAAAAACATTACTGTATCAAATAGCACTATTCAAATTGACAGGAAAAGTGTCAGCATAATTCTAAAATGTCTCATTTTCTATATTTATTTTCTTCTAACATTTAAGTTCAAGTTCCTCTTCTGACATACTTCCACCAAAGTAAGGAAGTCCAATTTGCCTTCAAACGTAAAATTCGGTCCTTTCCTGGCCCCTTTCCTGATCATCTCAGTCTGTTTTTTGCTCATCTGTTTTCCTCATCTCCTTCATCACTATTTTACCTTTGATATTTTGATCTCACTTTTCACACAAAGCTGTATTTAAATGGCTGGCTCCACTCCTCCTCACCCTCACCCTCACCCCAGACTCCCTGCTCTCTTTTCTCTCTAGTAGGTCACTACAGCTGATGGTGCTTTATGAAATCATTATGTTTAGGACAGTCAGCTTGATCAGGTGCTCGCTTCCAACCTTAAGTCTCTGGGGCTTCTTTGACAGGCTGTGCTGCCTTGGGAAAGCCCTGGAAAGCACATATTTCATGGTGGCAGTCAGCAGATGTATCCAAAAGCGAGAATATTTCCTTCTTTCAGGACCTCTTGCCTCTCTTCTCATGCGTTGTTTGCAAAATTGATTTAGCAAGCTCAGCGCTTCTGTAGGTATTGCTGTCCTCTATCACTGAGACATCTACCGAAACTAGCAATGAATCACCAGCGCTCTGCTTGCTGGGAAAGGATTACCAACCTCGCTCTCCGTAACGGATTGTGAAGAAAGACTTCGTAAGCCCATATGTGTGTTCAGCAAGTCAATGGAACCGCCTAGAAATGTGTTTCCCAACTTTAAGGCTCGGTCTGGTGCTGTCTAACTTCAGGAAAAGCCAAGGCTAAGTTCGCAAACGCGGCAGCTGCTGGGAGGCTGACCCCATGAAGCCTAGCAGCAATTTTCTGCTGGCGTCCCTGGGGATGAATCTGGATTGATAGGACAAAACCACAGAAATGCATGCAAAAATATCATCAGCCAGAGGGAGGTGTGAGACGACTGAAGGAGGGAAGGACTGGGATGAGATGGGCTGACAGACGAGGTGCCAGTGATGAGCCCACCAGGGAGTATCCCACCCACCAGCTGTCTGTTCACAGCACTTCAAGAACCTGCCGTGTGTCTGCAGCCATGGCGGGGGGCAGGGAGATGTTGGGATCTGTAGCTTATAAACATCTCCAGACAGTCCTAGGCTTCTGAGTCTTGTTGACAGGTCTGCCGGCTAGATGCTATATTCACCTAAACTGCAGTTTCAGCTTGACTTCACTATCTGTCCACACTGGCTACACTAAGCAGCAGAAGAAACCCCAGGGTATGCAGCATTTTGTGATTATGCAAACGCGCTAAGGGGTCATAATTGCAAAGACAAGCTCTCTGAGTGCAAACTTGCATCTGCTTAAGAAAAACAGGTATCCCAAACACGTAGTTCTTTGTCAGGAGATGCTGTGTCAAGAGCATTGCTATAACCTGCACAGGACAGACTAGCCAGGGCACCACCTTCCTCGAGAATGAACGAGCTTGAGCGCTGCAAGTTGATTTACCGGGATGAGAGACCTTCCTACCTAATGAAGATCACCTGCAGCTCCATATAACTGGTTTTCTTTTTCACTGCCCTTCTTCCCAGAGGTGAGCAGAGGCTCAGGGCTGCTCCAATAACCCATCTTCCCCCTTTCAGAGGAGAGCATCCAAGGAGAGAGGTGATCTGAGGCAAGGCACCATGGAAAGTGTTGCTAACACTGTTTCCACAGGACAGGGAGAAGGAAGAAAGTGAAGGCAGCCAGGATAGTTTGTCTGGGAATTTCCCTGTTTCCTTCAGGGACAAAGACGTTCCACAGACTTCTGTCCACCTTGGGAGGAGAAATGTTGTGCTTTGGGGTGGTTATTACCAAGAAATCTGAATCAGAGCTCAACTATGTTGGGTCTTTAATACTGAAATAGTCAAGTTAATAAATGTTAGCAGAAAGGACTGGGGCAGGAGGGAGATTCTGACTCAGGCTGCTAACGTTCACTCTTTCTAACAACAGCATGCCTGTGCCAGCAAGGCCTGGAGACTTGCCCAGAGCACTGTCACCTCTGAATCCAGCGTTAGCATCCTTAATGCGGTGGTGTAGCTCTCTCCTGGCTCCTTCCCACCTCTTCTGGCCCTTTTCAGCAGCCATCACCTGAGTTTATATCTCAGTCAGTGTAAAGAACAAAGGGGATGGCTACCTGGGAAAGGAAAGAAAAGCATGGCTTTTCTCAGTCCGGAACATCTCCTACGTCCCCAGAGGTGCAAAGGGAGATGCAACACTTGAAAGATGCCTCCGCCCCCAAGTTTTCTAAAAGCCAATTCTTTCTTACAGAAAAAGAGATGATGTGCCTTTCTCTCTGGCAAGACAGTGGGGCAGAAAATTACATTGCTGCTGCTCCCAGACCTAGGAGAGGAGGAAGGAAGAATCTCTGGCTTTCAAGGAAAAGCATATGTCAGATTGGGGGATGCTGCACAGTTTCTTTTTGGGCTAGAAGACGTGCAGAAGACATGCAGGCACCAGGGATTTGGGATTAAAAATGAGAGGACTGGGGTTTGGCAAGAGGCCAAGAGGTCTTTATGATCCAGCAGCCAGTGAGAACCAGGGCCAAATTCACCGAACTGCTTATTTTTGGGAGCACGGCAAAATGAATGGTCTTGGTCTTTCTGGAGTCGAGAGAGAAGGAGTTAAAAAAAATGCCCGCAACAAACAAAAAAATTCCCAAACACAGAGCAAAACAGAATCCCTTCATTTACAATATGTTTAGCACTCTGGATGCACATTCTAGCTTACTGCTGTGAAAGTCAGCTTAAATGAGGAATGAATCCTGCTTCCTGGGTTACCTTAATACAACGAGCAATGATCAGTTGTGAAATTGTGATCTGATCACAGAAGATGGGGTAAACACGGTTTTAAAGGCTTGTCAGAGTGGCTCCCTGGCTGCTTTCCTCATGGGGTTTCTGACAAGGTTGCTCCTTCTGAATAAAATCATCTTTGTAGCTAAATGTCAGGAATATCTGAAGGATGAGTGCAAGAAGGAAAAATATGGGGCACACGAGTGCTATCACAGAGTCCAGGGTGTTGCTTGGAGAAGACAATACTTCTTTTTCCCCAGAATGACTTTCTTCAGAAGTACAATCAGAGAATTGGTAAGGTGAATGGCCAAACAACTATAAACTCTGCAAACCCCAGATAATCCCTTGCTAAACAGTTGTCTGCAACAGGACAGTTTGGATCCTTACTGGAGACAAGACAGACCACATGGATGGCCACTCAAGAGCCTCAGACAGTGGACTAACGGTGAGGAATGTGCTGGGCAACGTCCAGCTGCTCCTTCTGTTGGGAACAGAGATGGCAACAGCCTGGTCATTGGCTCTGGTCTCAGCTCCAAGGTCAGAAATGGGATGAGAAAGTTTTGCTAGGTGGTGTTTTCACCCTTCCAGGCAGATTTTGCTTTGTAAGACAGTCAGCAGCCTAGCTGTTAGTACAGAACCAGGCACCACTGGTGAATAATTTACCATATTTTTTCCACTCCTTCTTCCCTACTATCGATTCTGACAGGCTGTGGCCTTTTGTTAATCCTCTTGTTGCAATTAGATGGATGACAAAGGCAACGTAATGCAAAAACAGCTAAGCTAGCTAAAAATGAGTTTGTCCAAGTTGCAGAAGCTGTCCAGCTGTGCAGGATAACACACAACTCTGGGAGATGCTTTTCCAAGCTGTAGGGAAAGACTGACTGCCACAAATGAAAACTCACTTGGAAACTTGCCATTTGGGTTGGCTTTGCTGTTATCTCGACAGTGCCGAATCAAGCAGTTACATACTGCAGGCAGAAGGGTGTCTTGTTACCTTAAGTATGTCCTGGTTTCAGCTGGGTTAAAGTTACTTTTCTTCCTAGTAGCTGGCATAGTGCTGTGTTT
>VYZW01021746.1:0-14351 GCA_013401315.1 Balaeniceps rex
TGGCAGCTTACACAGACAGAGGCACTGAGCTCCCAGCGCCGTGTGCCGATGTCTGCTCTGTTGGGAATGGCTCAGAGGGATCCTTTCTCACCACAGGGACTGGCCATTCCTTTCTGGAGGCACCTGCCTGTGGTACCCCCTTGGATTCCCTCCTCAGCCTGTTTCCCTTCGTCAGCTTCCTCAAGCAGGGGTTCCCAGGCAGCCCCCTTCACACAGCAGGGCCAGCTCCATCCTCAGCCTTGCTGGCCATGCCTGGGGCTGCCCCAGCCCCAGCTGGAGCCTGTTGGGAACAGGGGCCATTGCCAAAGCCCCACAGCACATCAGCCCCTCCACAGCCACAAGCTCTGTGCCCAGGGGCTGCAAACGCATCCAGGGGCACAGAGGAGGCAGGAAAATTTTATTTGTTAATGCACATAAGAAATCCCAGCAGTGAGGTGACTGCAAGGCTCAGTGCTCAAATGCGGCAGGAGAGAGGGAGAAAAGGGAAGAGAAAAGCAGAAGGAAGGACAGAGGGATATAGAGAAAAGGTGTGGGACAGGGAGCCAGAAAATGGGATGCTGCAAACAAGAGAGGGACGGGGAGTGGGACAACTGTGTAGAGAGAGGAGACCAGAGATACTCTGGGGGGGAAACAGGGACAGAGAGATGGAGGAATAAATAAGAGAGACGGGGAGCAGGGGAGAGAGGCAGAAGGGACCAGCAGGACAACAAGATAGAGGCAAGACAAGGGACATGGAAAAATTCTGAAGGGGTAGGAGAACAGAAACATAGGCAAGAAATAAAAAATAGAAACAGGGAGCCAGATAAAGGTAGATGTAGAAAGAAAATGTCGAAAAGCGACAGGGTAGAAGAAACATAGGCAAGAACTAACAAATAGAGACAGAGAGATAGAAAGAGGGAGATGTAGAAAGAAAGTGTAAAAAGTGCCAGGGTACAGGACAGAGAGGGAAGAATTAAGAATTAGAGACAGGGAGATGGATAGAGGGAGACGTAGAAAGAAAATTTTGAAAGCGACAGGATACAAGAATCAAGGGACAAGAAGTCTGATAGAAGGAAACTGTGGTGGGTTGACATGGGCTGGCTGCCAGGTAGCCACCAAGCTGCTTTCAGTGAGGAAGGTGAGGACCAGCAACAGCTTTCAATCCTGGCACCTTTGGTGTGGGAGAAATCGCTGGACGTTTGTAATTTCGGAGCTGGGCTGTGGTGAAAGTGAGCCTGAGAGTGAGAGAGAGTGTTGTGACTGTTAGGAGGCAAGGCAAACCTGGAGCCCCAGTGTTTGTGGGGCTGTGAAAGTGCTGACAAGGGAAGGTGAGGAGCAGCAATAGCTTTGAGTCCTGGCACCTTTGGTGTGGGAGAAATCGCTGGATGTTTGCAGTTTTGGAGCTGGGCTCTGGTGAGAGCGAGAGCTTGAGACTTGGGTTTGTCCTAGGGGAGGACCTAGGACACACCATCTGCAGTGTGGCCTCCTCGTAGAGGACAGGCGAGAGGACAAAGGTGGCCAGGGTGCTTGCCGCCAGTGAGAAGTAGGTGATGAGCACTGCCCAGGGCTCAGCGTTATCACAGACTGTGGTGGCTGAGGTGAAGCTGGGCCAGAAGATCTACAGGTAGATGATTCCTGCGGGGAATTGGAACAGGCAGGTTTTGTTGTTGGGGTTGATCCCTCGTGGCAAAGGAACTTCTTGCTAGCGCTAAGAGATGCAAGTAGCCACAGCTTGCAGCATGGGAGGTTCAGTTTGGACATGAGGAAAAGCTTTTTCGTGGAGAAGGTGGTGCAGCCCCAGGACAGGTCCCCAGGGAAGTGGAGGACCTCTGCCCTTGACGGTTTTCAGGACTCTGCTGGTCAAAGCCACAGCCACACTGTCCTAATGTTGCTGATGGTCCTTCCGCCACCCTGTCTATGACTCTGGTGTTGTAGGATTCAAGCTCCGTACCAACCACAGCAAAGACATCTGGCTCGTGCCCCGTGTCCTGTTGCTCTTTCCTCTTGTCCGTATGGTGCAAGATCTGTGAAACCATCAAGCCAAAATAAACACCAAAGGTATGGATGGTCAAGGAGCCCCTGCTGTTGCTTACCTGGTAAGTACAGAAAAACACCACTCAGGAAGGGGGGATATGGGATTTGTCTCTACAGACAAGGCAGGTCTTAACATGAGGAGCCTAAACCCATGGTCACCCCCTTTCTGGTGGGCCCCCCCAGTCAGTGACTCGCCCCCATGAGACTGAGCAGGATATATTCGTTGAGAGTGAAGAGGGTGACTCCCAGCAGGGTCAGCAGCAGCATCTGGACGGGGTTTACTCTGCCCAGAACAGCTCCAGTGCAGATCAGAATGGCTGCGGTGCAGAAGTCGGCACTGACCATGCTGGGAAGGAGAGGGCAGGCATGGGGCTGGACCCGGTGCTGCCGGGGGCAAGCATGGGAGCTGGGGAGAGCAGGGTTGGGGAGGATGGGAACCGAGCCTGCATCCTGGACCCTGCGTCCCACCGTTCCTGCAAGCTGAACAGGCAGCTTGAGCCTTGTGATGTTGGTGACAAAGGGACAGCTGGGCTTGAGGCAGGCGGGGGCCAGTGTGCCCCCCTAAATGCCTGGCTGTAATGTTGGCAGTACTTACATGGCCCTTTACTAGTGTTGTACTCAAATAACCCAGAAGCCTGGTCCTACTTGGTGTCATAATCCTCCTCCAAAGCAGAGCTGTGAGTTTTACAGAGGAGGGAGCCAGTGTGCCAGGGCTGGACCTGGGACAATCATGGCTGGGCAGCAGCAGCTCCCTCCTGCCTTACCTCTGAGCTCCCACATAAATTTTGCCATTCAGGAAGAAGTATAAAAAACCCTGGATCAGTATGGCCCACTGGATGGCGAAGGCCATGACAAGGATGCTGATGGCCACGCTGCCTGGCCCGTAGCGGCCAAGGAAGGCCACCAGGAGCCCGAAGACAAGGAGAGCTTGGAGGAGAGGCAGAAGGATGGGTCTGGAGGCGTCGAGGGCAGGCAGCCACCCTCCTGCCTGCCAGTCCCCTCAAGGGGGCTCAGACACCCCCTGCTCTGACAGGTTTTGGGCAGCTGAAGGCTTCAGCCAAGATAAATCGGCTTTGCTCCACCTACATGTCTCTGGAACTGTGGTGGATCTGGCCTTGGATCTCCCTTGGAGATCTGCAGTGGAGAGCATGAGCGTTAGTTGCTTGTGCTAGTGACAGGTAAAGCCGTCCCTGCCTGACGTGGCCCCTGCCACCCTTTGCAGTGGCTCCTGGCCACCCTGTTTGCAACTGCCCTGTGCAGATACCTTGGTACATGCACGCGGTTCACTCTGCAGCCCAGAAACCTCTTGGGGTGGCTGAGACCTGTCTGCACCCATTAGACCAGCACGAAGGTGGGTCTGAGATGTCAGCCACCCCCCGGGACCTCTCTGCTGCCCCTGAAAACATCACATCCCGCTTCATGGGACAAGAGGACCAGAAGGGTGAACAGAAAAATGGGACCATTTTGGTACCATTTGGTGGCAAACCAGAGGAGGGGAGGACCTGATTCTCACTTGGGCTAAATGCCATTTGCACCCCTTGGCCGTGCCGAGAACTGTGTCCCATCCTTCCCTGTGCACTGGAGCCATGAGTCGCTGCCTGCGCTGAGTGGGCTGAAACTGGGAGAACCTCCTGCTCAGCTGGGCAGCTCTGCTCAGCTCAGCTCCCCTCCCTTGGCCAGGGTGCTCCAGAGGCTCCTTTCCGATCACCTGCCTTGCCCTTGCCTCGGAAAAGCTGGGGTCAGTCCCTCATCCCCCAGCCCAGGATGAGTTTCACAGTGATGCCCAGAGCACAGGAGGATGCTCCCAGCAGGGCAGACCCTCAGCCCTGCATTGGGTGCTGTGGCAGCATCGAGGGAGCTGAATCCTCTGTGAAAGGGGCTTGGTGCAAATCCCTTGGCACTGTAAAACCCAGCAGGTTGGTGGGAAGTTTTGCAGACCGTGAAGGGCCAGGAGCAGCTGCTGTGCTCCCCGCCTGGGGATGGGAGGACAATCCCAGGTTTATCACTGCACTGACTGATCCCCTCTGTGCTCCAGCTGCTGAAATGCATAGCCTAAACCCAGATATCCCTGTTTTGGGCCTGGCTTTGTCCAAGTATGTGGGAAATCCTTACAGGATGTCTGCTTTTCACCCACCGACCCTTGCTTGGTGGGACGCGCCAGTACCCCAACCCTGCGGCTTGATGTTCCCCCTCCACTGTTTTACTCTGGAGTCTGATCCAGAGCAGGATGGTGTGACAGGTCTGCAGCCTGGACTGAGCATGGTGACATCCCATGCCCCCCTGCTCAGCAGTGCCTGGCGACCAGGTAGAGCCACTCTCTGCACCCACCTGGGGCAGGGGTACTCATGGGGACACTGAAAACCCGAGTC
Source organism: Balaeniceps rex (assembly GCA_013401315.1). NCBI lineage: Eukaryota > Metazoa > Chordata > Aves > Pelecaniformes > Balaenicipitidae > Balaeniceps > Balaeniceps rex. The sequence goes on from VYZW01021746.1 coordinate 4,383, forward strand.
CTGGTTTCTCCAGCTGCAGTTCAGCTTCTGGGAGCAGAGACCGGGTCTGCTCTCTGGGCTGTACCGGACAGATGGCAAAGAGGATGACGGTGAGGATTTGGAGGAGGAAGCACAGCCTGGAGTGCTGGAGCCTTGAGGCAGCAGTGTGCTCAGGCATGTCGCGGGGTGGCCGGGGCAGGCAAACCCCCTGAAATGGGGGAGACACGAGGAGAGATGCGCTGAGGCTGCAAACTCCGCCTGCCAGGGTGGCTGCCAGGTCCTGCCCTTGCCTTGGTGCTTCCAAAGGGCGGAAGAGACGACCGGGAGCAGGGTGCTGCTGCCAATGCGGAAACCCCGGGCTAGCCGCAGCACCTGGTTTTGCCACAGCAAGAAGCTAGGGCCACTGTGCCTGGGAAGTGCACAGGGCTTTTGGTGTCAGCGTCTGTCTTGGCTGGGTGCCAGAGGGTTGGGATGGGATTTGGGGTGTGGGGGGAGCCGTGGCCAGGGGATGCCTGAGGTTTCAGCCTTTCTGGAGGTTCGGCATGGGAGAAACATGATGGTTTGGGGGGATTGGGTCAGACAGAGGAGATGGAGGGTGATGCAGCAAGCATGGTGGGACTGACCCGCTGCAGAGGTGGTGGGCTCTGGCAATCTTAGCAAAGCCAGGTTTAAACTCCCTGGTCAGTAGGAAGAATGATGGTTCAGGGGGATTTGGTGAAGAGGTTACCAGTGGGGCTGCGTGGGGAGGAGGAGAAGCTGAGCCTTGAAAAACAAGGGCAAGGAGCGGAGTCAGAGGCTGCTGTTAGCAACCTGTGCCAGGAGAGGTGGGGAGGAGCTGGAACGCGAGGGTTTTCTTTGCTTTTCTTTGGCTGCTTCTGCAGAGAGGTGTCTGTAATGCATTGAGAGCGGGTACAAATCCCAAAAAGGGAGAAGAAGAGCCAAGAAGTAAAACACAGCCTGTGTTTAGGAAGTGACTCTGGTAACTCCTTTCCACGGTGCCGGGCCAAATTATGATCTCAGATAAGCAGCATCAGGCTGGGGTCATGCCCTGACGCCAATAGGATGGGGAAAGGGAGTGAGTCACTTTTGGAGGCCCTGGCAAGTGTCCTGCTCTGGGTTGTGGTTTTGTGAGAGTCGAGGGCTGTAGCTATTGCCTTCACTTGGGAAAAATGCAAGAAACGACTCGGCTCATTCGTAGTACCATGGAGCTGGGAAACGGCATCCTCCAGCCGCTGCCCAGGGCCAGGCACTGCTATGGGGGTCAGGATCCCCTTTTGCAGCTGTGGGCATGGGAAGGAGCAGGGAGTGTGGTGGAGAGAGGTCACGGGCACTCTCTGAACAGCCATGGAACTACAAAATAACTGTGGGGAGATGTGGGAGAGGAACGTGCAGTGCTGCTGTGGTTTAGCCTTTCTCTGCATGGGGGGAGCAAAGCTCTGGCCACCTTTTGCTCATTAAAATGAGCCAAAGCGCTGACCATTTTGAGCCAAGAGAGCCTCGGGGGCTTCCAGTCCAGCCTGCTGGCATCAAAGTTAGGGCAGGTTATTGCATGTACCCCTCTGTACAAGCAGCCAAATTTGAACAGGGGCTGGGAGCCGCAGGGAGCGGGCTGGGAGCAAGGGGCCAGGCAGCCAGCGCATGCCCTGGGGAGGTTTGTTTTGTGTGCCGTGCATGCCACAGCGAAGCCGGGATCACTGTGTCCTTTGGTGCCAGGGACAGACATTGCTTGTCTTGTGTTTCCTTTGAGAAGAGCTTCCTCCACCCCTGGAGATGGACCCTGGGGGAGGGAGAAGATAAGGGAGCCCAGAACACAGCCCCATTGTTTGGCCTTGTTTTGCTCCCGGCAGCATCCTGGCCCCAAGGTGACAATGGGGAAGCCTCTCCAATGCCTTTTCACAGGGCAGGATAAGGCTGGTGGGATGCAAGAGCAGCGGGCCCCCCACTTGCTCAACCCATGGGAGCCCCATCAGAGAGTTGAGGGGGGAGCATAAAATTAACCGTTGTCCTGGTGTCTGCGGGAGCAGAGAGCAGTGTCCCGGCACTGGGGGCCGATGCTGAGGGGAGGCTTTGCCGGCCCAAGGGGCTGCCGGAGCCCTGTGCGGTGCTGGCATTTTCCCTGAATTCCCCAGCGCTGTGGCCTGCAAATAAAGGGATGTTTGTTAGCCAGGCGCGCTGTGTTTTGCCGCACAGAACAATAAAGAGAAAGACACTCACAATGGGAAATTGTGCTTCCTCCTCCCCGTGCGTTCCTCGGGGAGGTGTTGGGAGGAAAAAAAAGAGAAGAAAGCGGGAAGAGAAGGCAACAGGGCAGGGAGCGAGGGCACGGCCGGTGCTTGCCGCTCCCACGCACAATGGGAGCAGGTGCCAAGGGACCACGGGGCCGCAGGGCTGCTGGGACACTGCCCGCCCCAGGACGGTGACAGGGTGGGGGCTGGCTGGGAGCACCTGCTCGCTGCCTCCCTTGTCCCTGTGTCCCCTCTTCCCGGCAGCACCACAAAGTAGGCTTGACCTTTCCGGAGCCGTTGACCCTGCAATGGGGCGGCTGTGACAGAGACAGGACGCGGCGGGTACCAGGGCAGGACGTGTGCTGGAGGTGTTGGATGGGAACGGTGGCTCCCCAAAGGACGCAGCTGGAGACGGTAAGAGGTGTGGGGCGCTGGGGAGGAGGGTTGGCACATTCTGTTGGCTCTGTGTCCTGCGAGGGGACGTCCCCTTTGCACAGTAAATGTCGGTGAGCCCCCAATGGAGCAGGGCCATCCATTGGCCCCACAGCATCCCTGGCAGCAAGCACTGCAGATGTCCCCTTCCACGTCCTCTGGTCCCCACCAAAGCCGGGGTACGTCCCGCTGCACGTCCCAGATCCCTGCGCTCCCTCCCAGGCACCATCCTGCCCCCAGCTCTAAGGATGCACTGGCTTCTCCTGCTCGGCTGTCTCTGGCTCTTGGCAGTACCCCTGGCATCGAGCATCTTCCAGCGTCCGACAGGGAGCCCGGGTAGGGAGCAGGGCCTGGGGGGAGGATGGGGCGCTGCTGTTTGGGGTCGGTGCTGGAGGAGGGAGGTGATGCTGGGGTCCAGCCAGGGCAGAGGCTGAGCTGTGCATCCCGGGGTCTGCAGGACGGGGTGAAAAGGAGCCAGGATGGGTGATGGAAACCAGGCTGGAGATGCCAATGAGGGTTGAGGGGCGTCGGGGGAGGCATTGAAGGGGTGGTGGGGCCACAGCAATGCTCCGTGGTGAGCTGATGCTGAGGCAGCCCGGGTGTGCCGCAGCCCCCCCACGTCTGCAGTACCTGCTGGAGCCCCTCCACGCCACGGTGCACACGCAGCGGGGTGCCACAGCCACCCTGCCCTGCGTCCTGCGCACCCTGCCCCACAACTACCGGGTGAAGTGGAGTAAGGTGGAGCCAGCCAACTACCGGGAGAGCATCATCATCATCACCAATGGGCTGTACCACAAGAACTACGGGCCACTGAGCCCGCGGGTGCGCCTGCGGCACAGCCACCGCTACGACGCCTCACTCACCATCACCAACGTGGCTCTGGAGGATGAAGGACGCTACCGCTGCCAGCTTGTCAATGGGCTGGAGGATGAGAGCGTCTCTCTCATGCTACACCTCGAAGGTGAGGCTGGGCTCCCTCCTGCCACATTCCCCGGGGATGTGGGGGAGAGCAGAAAGGGGACCCTGGACTGGACTGGGGGTCTGTGGCTGGGTGCCTCCACCCCTCGTGTCCCCTGTTGCAGTGCTCCGCACCCCAGCCTTCTCTTCAGCACCGAATCCCTGGAGATGATAAGCCAAAGCCTCCTCGGGGAGGGTGTCTCCTTCACCCTCCGTCCCTGTCCTTGTCCCCCCAGGTGTCGTCTTCCCCTACCAACCCAGCAATGGGCGCTACAAATTCAACTACCACGAAGCCAAGCGAGCCTGTGAGCAGCAGGACTCCCGCCTCGCCACCTACCAGCAGCTCTACAAAGGTGAAGCATCCAAAAAAAACCCCTTGTCTGCCCCAAAACGCGCCTCGCTGGGCACAGGAGCGGGGAGGAGGGAAGTGCGGGTGCTGAGCCGCCTCTTGCCCCACAGCCTGGACGGAGGGTCTGGACTGGTGCAACGCCGGCTGGATCCTCGACGGGACTGTCCACTACCCCATCATCAACTCGCGGGAGCCGTGCGGCGGCCGCCTCCTCCTGCCAGGTGTCCGGACCTACGGGGCCAGGGACAAGCAGAAGGACCGATTTGATGCTTTCTGCTTCACCTCTGCTCTTCAAGGTAGTGCTGGGGTCCTCTGTCCCTCCCACAGTGGCACCAAACCCCAATGCCCACCCAGATTTGTATCAGGGCTGGGGTTGTTCCCGGGAGGTCATCTGTGGTGGCTGCTCACCTGCCATGTCCCCATCCATCCCCAGGCCAGGTCTACTTCATCCGGGGCCACCTGAACTTCAAGGAGGCCGGGCAAGCGTGCCGCAACCACGGGGCTGCCATCGCCAAAGTGGGGCAGCTCTACTCCGCCTGGAAGTTTTCCCAGCTGGATCGGTGCGACGGGGGGTGGCTGGCGGATGGCAGTGTGCGATACCCCATCACCACCCCCCGTGAGCGCTGCGGGGGGCTGCCGGACCCTGGCGTCCGCAGCTTCGGCTTTCCCAGCAAGGAGCTGCGGACCTATGGCACCTACTGCTTCGTGGGGAAGTAGGAACGCTGAGAGGAGAGGTGGGCTGAGCAGAGAGGACAGTGGTGGGATGCTGGCCCTCGTCACCCAGGCAGAGTTTGAGGCAGGGGATGACGGGGGGGTCTCCCAGTGATTTCAGGTGGTTCGTGCATCCTCCAGTGGAGCAATAGAGCTGGGTTTGGGTGCTCGGTGCATCCTCTGATGGAGCTGCTTGCCACGCCCCAGCCTTCTCTGGGGCTTGTTGGGTGTTTGGGGCTTTCTGGAGAAGCCAGATCCATTGCTGGGCCAGGAAGGTGGTCGAATCCAGTCCCCCCAGCAGGGAGCACAGGCTCCCCATTCCCCAGCCCTGGTGCATCTCTTGCCCCATCCTCATTCCCTGCAGCCACGAGGACTCTGGCTGGTGCAAGCACACTGGAAGGCCAGGCATTAACGAGCATGACTAATGGAGTTTCGCCTTCTCAATTAATAAAGCGATGGTAAAGCTGCACAGCAAAACCGTGCTCTCGCCTGGCCTCTGCCCCCCCGGGACCATCTGGCCTCTCAATGAGGGGAATTTGCCAAGGACTTTCCATCTCAAGCACGGTGGCAGCCAGTGCGGGGCCCCCCCGGCTGCCCTGTCCCGGGGGTTATCAGTGTCCCTGGCACCACACAGTGGGGGTTTCTGAGTTTTGCTGTTCAACACGGTCAGGGAGAGCTATAAAAAGCACTGGAGCTGGCATGGCACAGGGGGAAAAACAGCATGGGGAGATGCCAGCATCCTCCAGCACCTGCGATGTGCCTCCCAAGTCCCATGTGTTTGCTGGAAGCAGCAACTCAGCCTGAGCCCTGACTGGTCCCCAATGCTGCTGGGATGCGGGGGCGCTTTGGGCTGTGCCTCCCTGTTTCTGTGGTGCCTGGGAATGTTGCTGTGCCCAGGCTGTACCAGGGGCTCTCCGGCTCCACGGTGCTGGTGAGTGCTGGCATGCTCCCCATTTTGGGGCTGTGCAGCCCTGCCTTTCCCACCCCTGTGCCGGGGCTGCCCCAAATAAGCAGGCCACTGCTCCGTGCCATCCGTTTACTGGATTTAATACCCACAGAAGCACAGAGAGGGGTTTGGGCAACACGTACCCACTCCAAGCCTGCGGCAGCGGCTTCTGCCTTTCCTGGGAAGTGCCAAAGCTCCCCTGCACCCCGGGACGGGTGCTGAGCTGCAGCACAGCTTGGATGTCCCCATGTCACCCCCCACCAAGGTGTCACAGGAAGAGGACCCTTGGGCCAGAGGTGAGAGAGAGCGGCTGAAGGTGACACTGGCACATCAATGCCATCACCCTGCCATGGTTCCCCCCTCCTTGATTTTGACTTTGTTGTGGCTCCAGGAAAAAAACACCGCTTGTGCTACATTTCGGGTCACTGTCGGTTCCTTTCGAGGGGATCTTTAGTTATTAGGATTTCTTTGTACACATATAAAACAAACAAGGAGGCAGACACCCAACAGCAAGGTTTTGTGCCACACCGGGTCCCGGTGTCCCGGTGCTGTCCCCATCCACGCCAGCTTCAGGGCCCGGGTAGGTGGTGGCTTCTGCCCTGGGGACTCGCTCAGTCATCTGGGGGCTGAGCCAGGCCTGGGCAGGACACAAGAAGCCCCAGGTGAAGGGAAAGTCCCAAAGGCAGATGCTGGGGGGAGTGGGGGAGATGGGGGAGTTGGGGGGAGCCCTGCGCTCACCGGGGCGGCAGGCCAGCTGAGGCAGCTCCCACATCCCATCCTCCCGGCACCGGATGACAGGCGAGCGGCGCTGGATGAAGCCATGGTGGCACTGGTACCGCGTGACGGAGCCGATCTCGTAGCGCTGCTTTGGTTTGCCGAAGGTGCGGGCGTTGCTGACGGTGGGGGGCGGCCCGCACTGNCCCAAACTGGAGCAAACCACTCCTCCGTAAAGCCCAAACAAGCCGAGGGTCCCATGCACAGGACCAGCTTCCCCACTGTGGGGATGGTGGGGAACCCTCACTTTGGGGTCGTGGAGGGGTGCAGCCCCAGCCCCCCAGCCTGGGGCAGGGGTGCAGGGCAGGCACGGCTTACCCAGCCCCATTTTGCAGGTGTAGGAGAGGTGGTAGTTGCAGGGTACGTCGCTCCACTGGCCCCCGTCATGCCAGACGATGACCACACAGTTCTCCCCAGAGAGGAAGTAGCTGTCGGGCTGCCCGGGGTGCCAGTTCTCATAGAGCTGGGGGGACAGGCAGAATGGGGTGCATGGGGCATGCCAACACACCCTTTAAAGGGGGGCTGCGCCAGTGCGCAGCCATCTGCGGCCTCCTGGCCGTGACACCCCCATTAGGAACAAGGTCCCATCTCTGTGACCCTTGGCATGGCCTTGGAACCCCAAATCCTGGGGTCTGGCTTACCTGTGGCACCCCCAAGGATGCTCAGCCCAGCCAAGGCAAGCAGCTCTTGGGGGGGCTTCAAAGCCTGGTCCTAGAGTTGGACCCATCCCACAGGCATGTTCCCAAGCGATGGAGGATGACAAGGTGCCTGGGGGGGGATGGTTCTTCTCCCGGTGGGGCACATGAGGCCTGGCAGCCCAACTTACCAAGGGGCTCCCGTCAGACCACTGGAAATCCCCCTCGATGGTCCGGTCGTTCAAGCCAATCCACTGGTACTCCCTGTACTGGTCTGGGGGGTTAGGGGGGGTTGTTGGGCGGGCACAGCCAGGTGCCCCCAGCACCCCCTGTCAGGAGGGGGCTCAAGGGAGCTGGAGGCTGAGTTTGGGGAGATTTGGGGTCGCGGGTGAGTGCGGGGAGGTAGGGGTGTCCCCAGTCCTGCAGCAGGGTGTGGGTGTGCTGGGAAGTTTGGTGTTTGGGGACAAAGGGAGCCCCGAAAGGGACACAGCGGGACCCCCCCGCCCTGCACGCCCGGGCAGCGGCGGGACGGGGCTGGCCGGGAGAGGGCGGCAGAGCCCTGCCTGGCCCTGCCTGTTCCTGCCAGTCCCTGCCTGGCCCTGCAGCTCCCTGCAGCTCCCTGCCTGCCCTTGCCTGTTCCTGCCTGTCGCTGCAACTCCCTGCCAGGTCTCTCCCTGCCCCTTCTTCCTTCACCCTCACGTCCCTCCAGACCTCGTCACTCTCTGCCAGGTGCCCTACGCTGTTGTTCCCTGCTATGCCCTCCCTCTGCCTTCCCCCCCTCTCCCTCCACATCTGTTTTCAGGCAGGTTATTGCTTTGCCTTCAAATTTACTTGCATGTGTCCAACTCTCTGCTGGTCTGTCCACTCCTCATGCATCTATCCATCTGCTCCCATGTCTATCCGTGTATCTATCCGTCTTCTCTCATGTCTGTTTGTGTATCTACCTGTCCATCCATCCATCCTCCATCAGCCCAGCGATCCTGCTGTCTGTCATGCTTCCCCTACCTCCCACTAGCCAAGAGGCCAGTGAGCATCTAACCACACTCTGGTCAATCCATCATATCGGCTATTTCCTTTACTCTTTATTCTCTTTGACTTCCCTAGGCTGTGTTTGCCTCTGCCTTGGCACAGCAGGATAGGACTCTGTCTTGGCTCTCAGACACGTTTTGGCTTAAGATTTAAAACTTGAAGCCCAATGCTGAGGGATGCTGAGGGTCTCATGGGCAGAGGTCTGGGGAGGGATGCAGTGGGGGTCCAGGGCAGTGCCACGTACCGTTGATGAAGTCCTGCTCTTCTGGGGTCAGGATGGTGGCCAAGTGCCCCCCGTAATGCCTGCACTGGCTCTCCGCGTCCTCCCAACTCCTCCGGGTGGAGAAGTGCTTGTAGCAGGCTCCCTGGAAGCTGTCCCAGCCGGGGCTGCACTCCTCTAGCGCTGAGCCGTGGTGGGGAGCAAGGGGGGAGAGAGGAGAGGGTCAGGGTGATGGAGCCCAGCTCACTAGCAAGCAAAAAACCCCTAAAACCTGATTTCCCCACATTTACGTCTCCTGGGCCGCTGGTTCAGCAGTCAAGGCTGCAGCGGAAGCTCAGCAGGGGCCAGCTGGCGCAGCCATGGTGGGACCTGGGGGACTCACGTCTTTCACAGTTGCTGCCTCCATAGCCAGGCAGGCACAGGCAGGTGAGGCGGGCGCCATCCTCCGTGCAGGTCCCTCCATTCAGGCAGGGGTTGGGGATGCAGCCACCTGCAAGGCACATGCAGCCTTCCTCAGCACAGGAGCTCAGAGATGGGGAGGACCTCGTTAGTATCCCGCATCATTAAAGCTTCGTCTCTGCAGTGAGCACCCTACAGCAATCAGAAGCCTGAGCTGGCTGCCATGGTCACCAAGTATGGGGCAGGGGAAGGACTCGGGTGCACAGCGACGTGCCTGGAGCCATCCCATCTGCCCACGCTGCCCTCGGTTCATGGGAAGCTCCCAGCTCAGCTGCCCTGAGCTGGCTGGGCTTGGGGCTTTGGCCTCTCCCCAGGGCACAGGGACATGAGCTGGATGCTCTCATCCTCCGCATCAGTGGGCTCACTGTCGTGCCAGCCCCTGGCCCACTCCCACTGCCCAGGGACACCTCCTGCGAATGCACTTTTGGATGGGATGTGCAAATAAATAATTTATAATAATATTATATAGAATAATAATATAGAATAAAGCCTTCGGCACATCACGGCTGCATGTCCTCAGCCTGGCGGCAAGGTGAGCCTTGCGCCTGTCCCCCTATTGTCACCTTCAGCCTGGCCTGGGGCTGATAACTCAGCCGGCGCCGTCCCCAACCCGCATGTCCCCACCAGCCCATTACAGTCATTAAGGCACCTGGAGCACATCGTGTGCTCCCAGCCCCAGCTCAAGAGCATGATTAAAGGCTGCCGCCAGCACAAGCGGAGCGGAGACTGGAAGTCCTTGACACTCTCCAGCCTAATGATGCCCTGGTCCTTGGCTCGGTGGAGCTGCACCAAGGATGACGCTGCCACCCTCACCCGTCCCCAGACACCATCACTTCCCCACAAGCTGCTGGCGGCTCGCTTGGGACACCCAGCTCATCCCCAGCAGAACGACGCACAGAGCGGGATGAGCTATTTAGGGCCCTAACACCACATGGCCGGTACTTTCTGAGCATCTCTCCTTGCCAGGGCGCAGGCAGCTGTCCTGCAAGGTCTGGACACCTGCCACAGAGCATACTCTGTGCCATGGGACCAGGCAAGGCACTGCTGGACCAGCGGGGCAGGAACCCTGCGTGGTCCCCTCCACTGCAGCTGCCCTTGCAGGGAGCCAGGAAGGCAGACGGGGCAGGGGCTTGGCTGCTGTAAGCGGCATCGGAGCTGGGAGCATCCCAATGTGGGAGCCAGTGGGTGGGTCTGAGTGGGTTACACCCGCCTGCAGCAGTTCATGCACCCACCGCTCACCCATCTCAGCCCCC
>VYZW01021748.1:0-27098 GCA_013401315.1 Balaeniceps rex
ATGCAGGAGACAACTTTAAAAAAAAAAAAAAAAAGAGTCCCTGAGCATTTAGATTTTCTTGCCTCGTCTTCGGATAGTAAACAACATGAAATAAGAATAACCCTGCCTGAACTTACACTGGTACACCCGTACTGCGACACAGAAATATTCCCCCTCACTGTATGATACAGAAATAATTCCTCTCGCTCCCCTGAGCCACGCATTTCAAGTACATCATTTCAGCTGCAGTAAGACAATTACCATTCCTTAATTTTTGTGATGTATTTCAAGAATTTACCTCAATTTTATTTAGCATGTTACTGGCAATGGAGATGTTTGCTAACCAGGATTCAAATGTGCCGTCCTGTTCGAGACAGCAGCGCAGCAGAGGCTGCGACTCTCTCGTGTCCTTCTCTCTGCAATTTTCTTTGGAGAGCAAATATCTCTCGATGTACATTTTTTAGGTGCCCAGCACAGAGGTACCGGCCTGGGCAAGTTTGGACTTGCAGGTTTTACTAAAGGTGGTTTGAAACGTGTTGCAATTAAGTAATAGCAAACAAGATGAGCTGATGTGTGAGAGGTGCAAATATGAAATTCTGCCTTAGTTAAGAGAATATGCATTTTTGCTTCAGCGCCCTGCATAATTTTCTTATGTGCAGGACATAACAACTGCTTTAAATCTTAATAAATAACTTATAATGAAATAAAAAAAACACTTAATAAGTAAACGAGAGGTTCCTGTAAGTCTTGAATGTGTGATTTTGTACAGCTGGTACAAAATAGTGCCGAGATGCAGAGAACACAAAGCTGCACTGTGCAAACTACATCTAGAAGCAGGGTGAAGTTTTAGCGTTTGATCCGATCAGTGCATGGAGCCCAGCATGGCAACTGGGAAACTGAAAAGCAACTCTCTATTCAAGTCAACTCCTTGGCTGGGTCACGCAGCTATTTTAGAAATCCTTTGCCATCCACACAGAGGATACAAACTTCTTTTTAGGGGCTGGCATTGTTATTGGGCAAGGAAAAGTGTTGTTGCATCAAAATTGAGACTCTGTGAAAGCACAGAGATGTGTTTATTTGAAGGAGAAAAAATGTGACTTGCTTAGCCTGTGGCTTGTTTGGGTAGAATCAGCGATGAAAAATGAAGTTGGGTTTTAGATTGGGTTTATTTCTTTCAAGTTCTTTAACTTTCCTGGAGAAGGACTTTCCTAAGGAAGACTGATTTGTTGATTTACTTTTATTGATTCCATTTCCCTTTATGCTACACAAAGAAAATCCAAACTTGCTACACAAAGAAAAAAAAAATCCCATTTGGCTACAGTTAAAACTGAAGGGAAAAGGTGTTTTCTACCCCTGGGCAGCCACCAAGCCCCCGAACCTGGCAGCTGCCTGGGCTGAGCTGCCCCACGATGGGGACACTCCTCAGCGAGGGTCACGGCGTGCACCCAGCAGCGCCCAGGGAGCAGCAGGGCACCAGCACATTTTGAATGAATCGCAGAAAGAGCAAGACCTTTCCAGCACCGGCGTGCTCTGCGTGCCCGGCGCGGTAGGGCACTTGGTGGGACCTGCGGTTCAGCCTCTGCCTAATTCCCAACAGGGGCTTGGGGATGAAAATCCCATTCCCGTATGGAAAACCTCACTTTTATCTGTAGCTATACCAACGTGGATTCCATCTTCCTTCTACGTTGTGTGCAAATACTCTAATGTATACTCTAATGTAATACTCAAGGGGTAATGGTTTTAAACTAAAGGAGGGGAGATTTAGGCTAGATATAAGGAAGAAATTTTTTACAGTGAGGGTGGTGAAGCACTGGAAGGGGTTGCCCAGAGAGGCGGTGGAGGCCCCATCCCTGGAAACATTCCAGGTCAGGTTGGCCGGGGCTCTGAGCAACCTGATCTGGTTAAAGATGTCCCTGCTCCCTGCAGGGGGGTTGGACTGGATGGCCTCTAAAGGTCCCTTCCCACCCAAACCATTCTGTGATTCTATGAATGTACGCCAGCAACCAGAGCAGACCTGCTCCCTGCAGCTGGGGAAGTCCCTGGACATGCACCCGTCTGGGCTCTCCTGTAGTCAACTCATTGCCTAATGACCCGGCTCCTCTTTCATGGGGAAAAAAGAAAGAAGAAAAAAAAAGTTAAAATTCAATATTTAAAGCTAGTTTAAACATTAATATTAAGCTTTATCACTTTCTAATACCACTTAAAACAGAAGCCAAGAAATCTGGTTTGATACCTGGCTGTGGTGACCCACGCCACGTTTCATCTGTCCCAGCCACCCAGCCTGAGATCCCGTCCCTGCTTACGTACTAGATCGTGCAGGAAGGTGGATCACACAGATTATCGAATCTGGCCAGCCACATAAAACGGACTCTCCCAGTGATTCCGTAACTCTGTGGCAGAAAGAGAAGAAATTAAAATATATAACAGAGTTTGTGCCATACAATTACCACCATCCCACCATGGAAACCCCCGTGCAGGATCCTTCTCGTACTTCTTACTTGCTTAATATTTGATGTAGACTTGTGCCATTGAAAGATTTGATAAAGACATTTATTCTGATTCTATGGATTAGGTGAAAATACATATGATACCACCTGCCATAATATTCAGAAAATTGGAAAGATATTTAGACAAAAGGGAAACCATTCCACAGCAAGAAAAAAACCTTAACGTTAAAATTTAGGATCCAGTATCTTCTACTACTCTCCTTCCCCTCAGTTTGCTGCCTTTTCTTTGTACTTTCAGGACTCTAACAACTCTGAAAATTATGCGCTGGAAATTGAGTTTGCATGATTCACTTCAGACTGTCACCTCCAAAAGGCAAATCACATCTGACACCCTCGCCCTGTGGAATATCACAGCTTCCCAGCACGGCCGCTTCTCCCCAGACAGCTGCGCTCTCATCCCACCGGCGCTTTCTGAAGCAGCAGCCACAGCCGCTCGCGGGGGCTGTTTCTGCCCCGCGGGCACCGGCAGCACCAAGGACGGGACCCTCCTCCCTCGCCGCGTCTCTCAGCCCCCCTGGGGAGCAAACGACCGGCTGCGCTCCCCAAACTTCATCGGAAAACTGCAGCGCACTGCCTGCATTACAAATAAACCATAGAGCAGCGCAAAGTGTTCTCCAAAAGATGTCATCAGAAGTGGTTGGCTTCTCTTTGAGTACCGCAGAGCGGAACGTAGTAAATTGCGTTGTTTTGAGTTACTGGGAGACAAGGGAAACTGTCGCTACTCTGCAATTTTTAAGGAGCAATATACAACTTCAAAATACACAGGCCTTTCAAAAACCAGCTTAAAGTTCAAACTCGAGGCGAGGTCACACTCGCAGCGCTCTCATTACCCAGGCGGACGGGCAGCCTCTCCGGCACAAGCCGCAGCGCAAGAGCCAGGCGTGCAGGAAAAGTTCAAGCTACTTCGGTCACCTAAGGACAGGCTTTTGGGTTTTCCTGAAGTGAGTTCCAGAACTGAACATTGACAGTTCACTGCAGATCACTACCTTGGTATTCACTGCCACGTTATAAGAGGTGAATTCATAAATCCATCAGAAAACCTTTGGGAAAACTAAGGAGGATATTAAATGCCAACTTCGCTGGGGTTTCGGCGTATTTCCTCATATAAAACATCCATCTCAAACCGAGCTCTTAGTGCCTTGGAGAAGACAGTCGAGCATCTTCCAAGGGCACTTTGCCACTGATTTATACCCTTGCAAACCTCATGCCAAAACGCCGGTACCTGACAGCGCACGTTGGCTTCTGGAGTGGCTCCAAAGGAGCATAAATCAGGCAGCAAGACCCAAAAGCATGGACGAAGCTTTTAGAAACTGCTTCTGTTGAACTCCACAATTATAAAAAAGTCAGGTAACCAAACCCCTCTTCCACACGAGAAAGGCAGTAAATCAAGAACACAACAGACAAGTTTCCCCAAGCCAGCAAAACTCAGCCCGTTCATGGCTCCTGAGGAAACTGCCTGGTCAGGCAGGGAACGGCAAGGGCAGGGGTCGGAGCCCGGGCTGGGAGCTGCGGTCCCTGCCCACGTGCGCTGCCGACAGCGTGGGTGCCGTGCAGAAGGTCCTGGCAACCACCAGCGGACCAGCCTGCATTCACAGAATAAAACTCATGTTCGGGAGAGGGAGTCTTGCAGGAGAGAAGAGAGGGGTGAAGGAAGGAGAATAAAACTCTGACAATACTCAGGAATAGGAAGACATTTATCTTCTGTCTGTACTCCTAAAGCTCGAGGGAAATGTTTCCCAGACTACTAGTTTCAAAGCTATTAAGAAAGAAATCCTACTAGTAGGATTTCAGTTTATATGCTTATGTAGAAACACTGAAATATTTTGTAAGGCAAGGGTTACAGGAATACAGTCAGACTGAGCTCTGGAAAGGAGGTTATTTAAACCAATACTATTTGGATAAGCAATTACAGAGCAGGGCAGGAAGCAAATTTGGACAAACCCATCAAATTCAGGGGCACTATATCATATCCACACACTATGTTTCGCCAGGGAGGCACCGCCGGTGAGCCTGCTCGTCCCTTGCTCAACCAGTTCTGGCTTCCCCTGCACGCTACGGAAATGAGAGGAGAAGAGGAGGAATCGGTGAAGGCGGCTGAGGGTGGCTGTGGGCAGGACGGGGAGCACGGCCAGGCACCCTGCCCGCCTGCCTCCCCCGCCTCCCGGTGCTGCTGCCCCGAGCAAGCTCCTCCGCAGGAATTGCTTCTCCTCCCACCGCCTCGACACCTCCATTGCCTACCCAAACAGCATTCCCTGCTCTTAACGTCAGAAGAGAAGAGCTTTCGTGGAAGCGAATTGCTGGAATTGGTGATTCTTCGCACATTTGGGGGGTACTGTGGAGGCTCAGGCGATCCCTCAGACAAATGCTAAACTGCCCATGGAGATTTGACAGTTTTAAGAGTGATAGGTGCAGCGAGAAGCTAGCGTTATGTTTTATTAAAGCCTGTTGAAAAGTTTATGGGCTCGCTTCTGAATGAAGCTTTTTTCCCCTCTAACTACATCTCATTACTTCTCCTGAGCACAGTCTGTCACATATAATATTTGTAGATAGAACGGATGTTTTATAGGTCATCTTATTTGTTGTATCATAAATACAACAAAATAGTGCAAATGACTTAATGCGCTACACAGCTGAACAATAAGGAATCCCAAAAGCATCTCTAATTAAATAGGAATTTCTTAAGAGATTTAAGTGGTGAGGTTTTGTTTATCGTTTATTAGAGAAGCTCTTGTCAGAAAGCAAGTAATGCCCTAAAACAAAGCGGCTCCATATTTCAATGAAGGATTTTTAAGCCGAGACTTCTAATGGAAAATTTTCAGCATGTTTTTGGGTAGGAACAAAAGCATTTGTCACTGAAGTGTGCAAATCAAACACCCTGAAGCTCCCGCCCGCACCCTCAGCGGTGCAGGAGAAGCTTCGCTGGACAAAGCCGGGCTTGAAACCCGGACCAGGCGGTGCTGCCCTCCAGCAGCATCTGCAGGCTGCAGCCCTCCCCGCCTGGCTGCGGGGCAGGGCAGGCCCAAGCCCTCGCTCGGGCACACGTACGTAGGTACCGATTTCCGGACAGCCTCACACAGCCTGTAAGCCCAAGCTGTTCAAATAACAGAGCCGATACGAGCAGCGCAGAGCGAAAGCTGTTTGCTGCGTTGTGCGGGGCAGTAAACAGGAGTATTTTTAGGCCTCCAGTTGGATCCCGTGCTGTCTCTGAGAGTCCAAGATTTCTGTAATCTCAGATTTTCAAAGTTGTTGATGTTTTCCCTAATCCTCTTATCGCTGGCTGGGAAGCTGTCTCTGCTTTTGCAGCTAGCGTAGCGTTTGCCCCTTCTGCAGCGCTGTGCATCCCTGGTTGTGTAATACCGCACGATATCTCCCCAAACCCTCCGGAGAACGCCAGTATTTACATAGGAATCTGATCTCACCTGGATGTGCGTGCATCCTTCAGCCAGCGCCTTATACAGGAGAACTCTTGTGGTAAATAAAGAGAAAAAGCCATTAAAATGCAATAACCAACTCTCAAGAACCCTTTGACTAATTCCGTGATTCAGGAACTCTTAGGCAGCCACCCCAGCAAACCGGGGGAATAAATAGCGTGAATGCTAAGCAGTCAGAGCGGCTTAGCTTCCTCCGGAGCGCCGGCCTCGGTGTGAACTGCTGCTCGTTTTGCTCATTTGTTCCTTTTATTCTCGAGGTGCTTTACTGCTAGGAAACCGAAAATACGTACACAAATAAGGTTATCCATAATGGACTCCAGTGGGAAGGGGAAGCAGAATGAAGTAGCCCTAAAGCAGAAATAGCTTTGAAACAATAATATTTATGATGGGAATATATCATTTCCTTTTACTGGGATCGCCACAGGCACAAAAAGTAAGGGTTTTTTTCTGCATTTGCCTATTCTGAGTTGAAGACAGCTACCCACCCGTCGCAGGAAAGGTATTTACTGCGCTCCTCTTTCGCAGGAGCGCCCTGCGGTTTGCTCGGTGGGCACGCAGCTGCAGCACGCTCCCCTCGCTCTGGCCGCCTCCATCGCGAACCCCAAGGCACCTCTTTTAACGTGAGTCAAACGTGAAGACCGGGGCTCGGATTTCAGTTGTTTGGCTCTCATGTAAATGAAACATCTCGTCACCGTACAATTATGTCTTAAGCGTACGATTTTACGGCTGGCACGCAGCTTACGGTAGCACTGGCTGGTTTTTTCTAATCGAAGCGTGCAATCATTAAGTGGGATTTGATTTAATGTAAGGACCGTCATCCCGCTCTCCTCTCCCAGAAGGCGAGTCGGTGATCCTGGTCTCACACCCATCAAAAAACAGGAAGGATTTAAATTGGTTTGCTGAGCAGATGCCACCACGTTGCAGTCCTCGGGGACGGGTTATTTCTCAGGATTAATACACTCACCTTAATGCAATGGTGGTTTTGCCTGGGGGTGAGACTTTCATCGCAGGCTGGAGTGATGTGACAAAAAGGTTAAAAATCCTTAAGCCTCAACTCATGACTACAAACGAGCTTCAACGGGGAACAGTTTTTCTCCACATAAGAGAGGTTTGGTTGGAAAACATTCTTTAGTAAAATGATTCTGTTTCATTACACTTCCCCCTACCACGCATAGATTTTAAGCTACCACCATCCCCTATCCCTGCCTGGGCACGGTAGGCTGAGTTGCTCACAACAAAGATTATTTTAAAGTTTTGCTGATACTGTTCCAAAAAGTGGAGTGGCCTCAATTTGCGTCCCCTCAGGAACCCTTTTGGCCGCGGCCAGAGCCATCAATGGGACCCAGCCGGCCCCGGGTGACTCCTCCAGGACCGTGAAATCACCTCCTCCCCTCCAAGTCCCGCACCGGGCAGAAAGTGGAGCCCAGGAAAGAGCACACAACATTTCACACGCAGAGGAAACATGGGTGGCTGGGGGCTCCCCGGCCCCCACCCCCACTCTTAGGGGTTTTTTAATAGCATGGCCATTAGCAAAGATAGAGCAAACATCATTCTACGAAGACTCAGGTATAGACCCTCATTTGCATATGTCATGACTTGTGACATTATGCATTGCTCAGCGCTCAATTAAATTACAGATGGGTTACATTTTCTTTTTATCTTTGAAAATGTCATATACTGTTTCAGAGGAATGGCTGAATACTGACAACGGAGACCAGCGACTAAGAACGGGAGCTCTAAGGGAGGAATTCAATAACGCTGCAAAGTATTTCTCAACAAGAATTTTCCCACAAAGTGCTTTTTCCATCAGAAAATGCTTATTCATCAAAGTAAAAAAAAAAATTCGTAGAAACACACCAGCTCAGTGAAGCTTTCACCGGAAATGGTTCTCAAACCCAGGGTAGGATTTCTGGCCAGACTCTTTGCAGAGTGGAGACCAGCTCTGGGTCCATGCTCTGACCTGTCTACCAGCAGCCCCACGGGGCCGAGACCTCAAAAGTCTTTTCCAACCTAAACGATTCGGTGATTTCCCACTATTTTCCAAGCGTGCTCCACGTGGTACATCCCATCCCACTGTCACCACGGTGTGGGTGTGCAGCTGCTCATCACCATCCACCTCTCCCACCACGCAAACCAAAACTACTCCCTCCTCACTTTCCAGGTGGCATAAAGAGGTGGGGGGGTTAATCCCCACCAGAACAAGATATTTCTTGAAACCTTCAATTTTTGGCACAAGATAAAACCACTTCCAAGCGTATTCTAAAGGGAAAAGGAAACAGACCAAGCTGGACAGGGTTTTCACGAGATGTACCAGTCACTCGGCCAAGATCACTCATTTTTACAAAGGGCTTCAGTCTCCTGTCACAGCAGTTTTATGTCCTTGCAGTTCCATTGACATCAATGAAATACCCCGTGAAGGCGTGAACTGAGAGTGAACCTATAATCAGTCACAACGTGGCAGTTCAAAATTCCTTAACGCCTCCATTATACTCTTCAAATTCTTTAAATTATTACTTTTCCAGCAAAAACTCAAACTGGTGTAAAATCAAAAAGTGCACAATCTCCTTGCTGCACATCGTCACCCGAGTCTTTAAAGCAAATTCTATGTTCAGCACAGTGTGGTGCCCACTCTGGGAATTAAATGTTATTGCATGAGGAAAAAGCTCTCCGAGCACATCATAACCCTCCCGGAGAGGCACACGGAGAGCCCCACAGCAAGCCATGCCAAAACGCACCCTTACAAACCTCTTGGCTTGAGTGCCTTCAACGAAACAAGTGTGCGGGTAAAACAAATGCTATTTAAGGAACAGCATCCACCATCTCTAATTTTGAGGGGAAAAATGCCAATGGAGCACTGAGCAGAGTCCGTCTGTGCACGCGCAGGGCGGCGTGGGCTGGGCAGCACCGCTGCGCTCCAGTGGGTCACAGGTATCTCTTTTGGTGCGCTGTAATGACTATTTGGGGTTTATTTCAGCCCCGACGGAGCTCAGGACAATCTCTTCTCTATAAGCTCTAGCTTTGAGCTAAAGGCACCTGAAAGTGTGTACCTGAATCTTCAAACGTGATTTGTTTGTTTTAAGGATCAGCATAATCTCCATCACATCCCGCTGACTGCTGCCCCTCTGCAATAGCGTGTTTTCTTTCTGTCTGTAGAAAAACTGAAGAATCCTAATGGATCCGACCTGGACCAACCGTATGAGGAAGAAAATGGTCATACACTCCTCTTCCACAGCAAGGTGTACAAGTGGAACCGAATCAACAACCGGGTGGGTGAAATCCAGGTGCTCCAGGCGCAGCACCACATGCCTCTTTCCTGCATATACAGGACGAAAAGAAAACCTGACCTTGCTGATTCACAAAGATGGAAACAGAAAAATTCCTGGTTTTCTTGTAAGGAAAAATCCACAGAGCTCAGGAAAACACAGAGACATTTGTGCACGTAACCCATCACCTCCTGGCTCTGCACCACGGAGAGGGAGAGGCAAAGCGCCTTTACCGCATAGGCTCACCTCTGCATACATAAAATCCAGCCGAGCTTTGATTGATCTGAGCTATTACCTTTGAAGACGTCTACCTGAATATTCGCTGGGGCAGGAAACGGAGCGTCCCAGCCCCGCACAAGTGCTGTAACAACCCCCCCACGCTCTCTGTGGCAGCGGCAAACGAAGTCCCCACAAACTCCCCCTTTCTGGGAGATGCACAGCGATGATGTAGAAGAAACACGTTCACGTACCTCAGGCAGAGGAAGTGTTTGAACCCAGATATAAAAAACACATCTTGGTTAAGGGTCAACAATTGATTAACAAATGGATTAATAAGGAATAAGCATGGGAAAGCTGCAGGGGTTTTGTTGCTGTTGGCTTTTTTAAATGGTTCTTAAGTTTAGAATTTCCCTTTCATTGATTTGCCTCTTTTCTTAAGATACTGCAAAAGAGAAAAAAAAATACAACAACATTTGTGGTTTTGTTTCTGCAAGAAAAGTAAACAGATTTCCTGCTGGGCCAGTCTAAACCATGATATAATGTCACTGGTTTTATATTTGGAGGGCAAAGCAGGAAAAACAGTCAAGGTACCTCTCTGGCCCCAGGTGGGGTGTCAGGGACTGCTCTTGCGTCGGCCGGGATGCTTCCAGGCACTCCTCAGTGCGTTCCTGTCCCTGATGGCTGAACTCCATTTCCAGCTGTGCAGAAGGACCCACTCAGAAAGGGAACGAATGACCTGCCAGATTTTGTGTAAGTGCTGAAACCAGCACAAATCAAGTACTAATACGAAACAAGGGAGTGCTGACATACTTTGGTAATTCAAGATCCACACCTTGCAATAACAATTAATTATTTGAACTTTTTTGTTATCCAAGTACCAGCTGTATTTATTTTCATTAAATTGACTTACATTTTTAATAAAACATTGATCATTAATTACATAAAATGCTGGATGTCTACTTTCCTTGAAGTCAATGGGCAATGAATTCATAGAATCATTTAGGTTGGAAAAGACCTTTAACATCATTGAGTCCAACCGTTAAGCTAGCACTGCCAAGTCCACCACTAAACCATGTCCCTAAGCACCACGTCTGCCCATCTTTTAAATACCTCCAGGGATGGGGACTCCACCACTTCCCTGGGCAGCCTGTTCCAGTACTGGACAACCCTTTCCCTGAAGAAATTTTTCCTAATATCCAATCTAAACCTCACCTGGTGCAACTTGAGGCCATTTCCTCTCATCCTATCACTTGTCACTTGGGAGAAGAGACCAAACCCCACCTCGCTGCACCCTCCTCTCAGGCAGTTGTAGAGGGCGATGAGGTCTCCCCTCAGCCTCCTCTTCTCCAGGCTGAACAACCCCAGGTCCCTCAGCCGCCCCTCACAGCACTTGTGCTCCAGACCCTTCCCCAGCTTCGTTGCCCTTCTCTGGACACGCTCCAGCACCTCCATGTCCTTCTTGGAGTGAGGGGCCCAAAACTGAACACAGCACTCGAGGGGCGGCCTCACCAGTGCCCAGTACAGGGGGAGGATGACTGCCCTGCTCCTGCTGGCCACGCTATTTCTGTTCAATATCAATATCAGCCTGAAGCTTTGGGAAGGAATAATCAAGTTTTAAATATCCTGTAAGCCCAAATCTTAAAGCACAGTGTCAGCTTTTCAATACCCTTTACTTTTGACCAGATTAATTTCTTACTTTTTCCTAACTGAAAACAAAGAGCCGCTTTCCAGTCAAACAGTCAATCTCATCAAGGGGAAGTACCAGCCGCTGTGATAATTACAATTTGGGTGCCTGGTTCACCAGAAAAGCAGGGGTAGTTCATGTGTGCCTGTGTGTATACCTGCATGTGTGTGTCTACAACTCCATTTCCAATCCATCTTTAGCAGATAAGCCCCTTCTCACCGCACTCTTCCAATTTTACTGTGCTCTTCAGCTGTCATAACTTGGCTCCTTTATGGTGATACATTCAGCTTCTTATTAAATCTATTCATCTATTCCAACTTTCAATAGCATAATATGCAAAGCAGCTATCAAGTATATAGGAGATGTCTTTTTGTCATAAATCTATAATATGAGAATAATGTAGTCTCAGAAAGGGAGAGGACATATACTTACATGTCAGACGTGAGGGATTTAAAATTCAGAGTCTAAGTTAGATAACATACTTCACACTTGCATCTGTAAGACAAATAACAAGTTCAATCTTATTTAAGACGTGTGCTCCCGGCCTCACGCGCTGCGTTTTCAGAAACTGTCTCCGTTAGTGAACTTCGTGATACGCAACCGGTCTGATCCTGAATTAGGACCAAATTCAAGCACAGTTATGTTCCCCAGGTGAAGGCTGAGGCACCCATCCCCTGCATTCCTGCCTCTGCCCGGGTGTCACGCGGAGGTGCGTGGCAGTGGCCCGGCTCACCCAGAGGGTACCGGCAGGGTCAGTCCTCCGGCAGGCAACGCTAACAGGCAGCAGACTTTATTTCTTACGCTTTCTCTCTGCTCTGAACGCTGTGGAAAGTCAAGGTCCCAATGAGGCTTTCAGAAAGAGAAAAGCATGGAAAAATGAGATGCTGTAGAAATTTGTGAGATGGGTTTTTTTACACATAGCCCTGACAATGAAGGTACTAAGCCTTGTCCTTATGTCTGCTGGAAGCTGCAGCGCTGGAGAACCTGGGTTTCCTCTGGTTTTACACTCACACGAGATCACAGAAGCTGCAGCCTGATCTCAGATGGGATGCTCTTCTCCAAGACAAGGTTCAATCCTCCGAGCTTCCAGCCCCATCCTGACTCTGCCCACTGTTGAGGACTGACAAAACCTGCGGGGTGGGAAGGGGGCTTGGTCAGGCTGCTCACACGTGCCCCTGTGCCATACTTTAATAACAGTAGTGAAAAACCACCCCAAATAAACCCTCTCTTCTTACTCTTGCTTTGCCTCTGCTGTCAGCCCTGAGTCTATCTCCTGATATCTCCATACTAAGAAGCGTAAGCAGGACTTGATCATTGACCCTAAAAGCACCGTCTTTAAAATTACAGTTTCTCACAGACAGATTTGTAGGTTTTTATCTCACTGAAACCAACAGGTTGATCCTGGATAATGAACCTGTTCCGGATAACGAATGAATGCCAATGAGCCGAAAGCAGGCCATTCGTTCAGGATAAATAAGGGGAATTAAACGCCTGTTTGTATATTGATGGGCAAGCCAATAAAGGTCACTTGTCAGAGGAAGGCTTGCCTGGACAGACGGAGCAGGAGCCAAGTGCTTTCCAGAGAGCAGAGCAGCAGGCAGAGGTTAAGGGCTCTGACTGGCACCTCCGCCTGCAAACGCCTCCCGATGTGCTTTTGGGCATTAGCTTTGCAAAATAAAACTGAAGGAAACACCAAAAGCTGTGCAAAAAAAGTGAAGTACACAGCTAGACGAAGGACCAGAAATGCTGCTTGTGAAACACAGACAGAGCTGCGGGACAGAGCATTTACTGGAAAGGGTCTTGAGTTACAAGGCAAAACTTTTGGGGGTTGATTCCCGCTATTGATACGGAAAAGAAAGTGCAGATTTTTTGAAAGCGGTTGAGGTGATGTCACAACCTCCTAACGCCATGAAAGCTTTACCTTCTACTGGCATCAGCCAAGAACCCCTTGATTCTCTCTGCCATTTATTTTTTTCTCGGTTTCTATATTAGACATGACTTTACAAATTGACAGCTGAAGACTGTTCTTGTATTGTCCCAGTTCTAGAAAGCAGCAGAGAAAAAAAAAAAAAAAAAAAAAAATAGCCCAAAGTATGAGATTCCTCCATCTTTTTCACTTGTAAATCTATGTATTTTAAATCTAGTTTTATTTCTGTCCATTACAGACATTCAATAAATGTTTGGTCTATACAACTAAATGTATTGTGGTATAAAAACATCCATTTAATTAACCACCGCGTTACTTCAATTGCACTGAGATGTTTCATGTGTACATGCTTGATCTGGCTGAGAGGTACGAAAGGTGAAAAAATAACTTTTATAAAGCCTTTTTTAAATAGATGAATGCTTCCAGATTTCAGAAGTTTGTTTGTCGTATCATAACGGGCTCCTAACAGCATTTTGCTTTGGAAAAATAAAAATGGAAATTTGTGTCTCTGTCCAGACAAAAAGAAAAAGTGAAAGGTGAGGGCTGTTCCCGGGGACCACCCCGGCCAGCCCGTCCTTCTCTTTCGTTGCAGCCAAAGTAGCTGCAGGCAGCTGGGCCACCAAGAGGAACTGCCAAGAGAAGAAACACAGAGAGAAAGAGAGTTCTCATACCACAACCTTATATTACTGTGCTCTACTTCTGCTTAGTCAATCATTAGAGGATTATCTGTCATTTAAAAAAAAACTTTTGCATAATCTTAATTTAAGATCCAATATTTATGGATATTCGCTGTAAATACAGTGCTGAAATATGTCTGTGCTCAGAAGCCTTTTGTTCACAAAGTCCTGACAATTAAAATGTGCTAATGACATGCAGATTATTACAAATTTATCATGCTGATTTTATGTTGATGAAAGTTTAAATATACACTGAACTATCAGCCAGAGACAAGGGAGGGAGATGCTCATACATCGTGACACCGCAGTAACTGCGGCTGATTTCTGATTTTCTGACATGCCTCCAGTAGGAGTCAAAGCACCACTGAATATCAAGCATTTGTCCGAAGGAAAGCACACCACAAAGTCAAAATGTTTTATTAAAAGACAAGAGAGGGGCAAAACCAAAACAAAGACTAATTTCAGAAGATAGCTAAAGCTACAGAGAGATCCTGCATTTGCGGTTCTCCTTGCTCCCCATGTCTCTACTAAAGGTTCAAATATATCTTAAAAAATAAGAACAAAAGTTGACGCATGAGTTCTCCCAGCGTTGGGACTTAGTAGACCATATATTGCATCGATACTGGGTGGGTTTACTTATTAGCTCCTTCCAAAGTAACTGGCATTCACAGACAGTTCTGACTGTAAGGCACCAAAAGGAAATTTCAAGGGTAAACTTTGCAAAATAATTCATTACCGGGTCCTTGGCAGGCACTATTTGATCATTTCAAGTCACACGTTTACCTCTGTAAATGAATACATTCAACTGAAAGATCTCTTTTGGGGCTAAGGGAGTGGATTCTGAGTCCAGAAACCAAGAATAACCTGACTGGGAGCTATGGGCACACAGCTCTACCTATAACGTTCAGGATGAAGAGCAGATAAATACAGGGAAAGTCAAAAATCTGGGAGAAGAGGGAACGGGTGGGCAGCCAGCTGGTGCTCACAGCGGGTCCCTGGCCCCTTAGAGGCCATGCCCTTTCTGAGCGGTGTCCAGGGACCGAATGCACAGCAATCCTGTTCATAAACGATCTGTCAAATCCTGCAATCAACTACTTCAGAGAACAGGCTCGGTACCAGAAGAGCGCGCTCCGTCATGTCTAACACATGAATGAAAATCTTGTAGCATGCATGTAAAAACACTGAGATTTTTGCATAGAAAACAACAAACCTAGCTCAATTTTATTCTTATTAATATGATTTTTTCAACAGGTTTTTATCGCCTTTGTACTTTTTATACATAATTTCATTAGGGACTTTTCACAAATTCGCGTTCTTTCAAAACATAAGCCAAAACTCTCATTACAAACCCCTCCCTCCCTCGGTAAAGATGGATGGGCTTTACGCAGAAAGATGTCAAACACTAAGTGCAACTTGAGTATTATAACAGGAACACAGCTTTAATTTTAAAAGGTAGATGCAGCAAGATGTGGGTGCGAGTCATACATATTAATGCCTTAAGTGTGTCATTTGTCTTTACTTGATGTAAATTGTATTTGTCTGTTAGGGCAGGAACTCAGCCTATCATAGTTTTAACTATTAGCAGCTCTGTATTAGCGAGCTTTGTGAGGACGGGCGCAGACCAGGAACCCGTCAGTCGCTGCTCCGTTACACCGCTGGCACCGGGCGCAGGTGAGCAGCAACCGCTCGGCTCACGCTGGAAATTCTCCCGAGACGCACAACTCTCCCCAGCAAATACACCAAATCTCCAGGCTGAAATGCATCCATAACTGTTCCTAGCACTACACGCTCTTCATACTTGCAATTTTTCAACTTCTAAATTACAGCGCTTATATTGTTGAAGGAATCATCTCATTTGTACGATGTTATCCAGCCCTCGTGTACTGCAGCATGATAAAACAGCTGAACAGATTACCCCCAGGCAAGACTGCATGTACCCTGTTGGTGTGCATTTTATCTCTGTTCTGATCCTTTTTCTAGTAGGAAATTAGATCAACCGTACCAGAAATGGTAATTTTCCTCATGTCATTTTTTACTGCCTATGAAATTTTTTTTTTTTCCCCTTTTCCTGTAGGCAAGAATGGATCAGAAACAGTGACAGCTGACTTCAAACACCTTCATACTAAGAGAAATAACTCTTTACACTGAAGAACCAGCTCTCCTCTGATGCTGCCCAAGCCACTCCTAAACCAAAGGCCATTCATTCAGATCCTCACCATGGATTCCGCTTCTTCGATTCCCCCGTACCATCAATTAGGAGCACAGCAGCCGCTCTGCCTGTGCAGCTGAGAACAACTTGGGATGAAAACCTCCGCAGGGAATCCTGCGGAGCGGCACGTGAATCTGGGTGCCTGTCTCTCTCATACGCACGCACCTCACCGATCGCTCTCCGTAAGAATAAACCCAAAACTGCACGCCTTCTCACTTGCAAGTTTTACCCCACTTTGCACCACCTCTATGCCCCTCGCTGCTCCAGGGTGACTTTGACACAAAGCCACCTCCCCGTTTAGCTGCTCGCAAGCAGGCAGGTGAGGCCCTTCAGGGGAAAACCTGTCCTTTGCCAAAACCCACCCAAGTGCTGCTTTGCGAACACTTGATATGCTACTGTTTGTCCTCTTCTTTTACAGTCTATGGCTCTTCTCCTAGGTGGGAAATCCAGTCATGCTGCTTTTTGCCATTCAAGGTCCCTATGGAGTCTAAAAGGGAGAGAGACAGCAAGATGCAAGAAAAGGCAAAGCAGCCCGTACCCTGTTGCGATGGCCATGCACAGCTAACGAGGCACAGGAGGGACAGCGAGCGGTGCTGCCCATCTCCCCTGCCCGAGGAAGGGGACACCATGCACACATCACCTCTGGAAAATGTTTGTGGGGTAACTCAAACGCCGCTGGAGCCTGGCATGCCCCCGGCTCTGCCCGTCTGCAGAGCCAAGCTCCACCTCAGCCTCCTCTCCTGGCCAAAGGAAGGACCTTTCCTGCTAATTACTTACTTGGACTTAATACTTAAAGTCACTGTATACTTCTCTATCTACTTCTAACTCATGAGACTGCTAATTGCTATGTTAATCTTCACCGCCTGTAAAACAGACAACCCACATCCTTCAAAAAGAACTGATATATCAAAATAAATCCTCAGCAAACCTGCGCAGCGATGAGTCAGAGCGAAGGAGGATGAACCGAGGGAAGAGTCCTGGGAATTGCCTACAACTGGTATGAGAGCTCATATAACCTCATCCCTTTCTAGAGAGCGCCCAGGAAATAAAAAGTCCTACGCAAGGTGGGAGAGGGAATAAGCGAGAAATTCACATGCTTCAGGATCTGACGGAAAAAAAAATGACTTTGAAAACTATTTGCAGTTGAGCTGATTAAGAAGCAATTTGTTTCCCTAATTATTTGTAAATAATAAATGGCTAAATACCTCATTTTATAATAAAGCAGCTAATTCTCAGAGTTCTTTGCTTGATTTGTAGGTTAACAGATTTACTTGAAGTAGCGCGTCAATGTTTTACTCTCAATAAATAATTTTACACATACTGTCTCCTTCAAAGGCCTGGGCTGACTTACGCTGCATTTCCAGGCATCTGTGGGGTACAACCGTCTGAATCTCGTCCTAAGGAGGAGAATCCAATAGCATCAAGAGGAGAAGCAACCAATAAAGCTGCAGGAAGCCACATCCCGAGCAGGAGCAGATCGATGAAGTTCACCAAGGATAATGGATTTACATGGGCTAGGACCTGACCCTGTAATGGGACTGACTTCTCTCTCTTTTTTTATTTTACGCCATATTTCTCATTAGTTGCTGTGCTTTCAGCACCCAGATCGAGCAGTTGTTCCACACAGTTTGACAGAGAAAACTGTGCTCTGTAACAAACCCAGGCTCCACTGCCTCCAGGCGATGCTGGCCTGAGCCTGCGGTCCTCACGTGAGTGGCCTCATCCCCAAATGACCCCCGAGTCGTTCCCCACGTCCCCAGGGACCAGACAAGGGAGAGGAGCTGGTGCTTCTCCCCAGGCTACAAGGTGCAGCGCTGGATCCAAACAGAGGCGGGGTGCAACGCGGTATGATGGACAGAAGAAGTTGCTTTAAGCAGAAATCTCTCTGTAGCAATGATAAACTGAGATTTTATGGAGGTAAGAAATTTCACTCAACTGTGGCCTTACAGTTTACAAGCTACAAGGCTCCCCATTAAATCTGCTTGACAGGGGGATTCGGTTATGGGACTTGAAATAGGAAAGGAAAGGCATGCCCTGACTCTTGGGCTTACTCATGCCCAAAGATGACAGATGGGAGTAAGAATGGTTTTGCAGGGTCTGAGATGCTGATGAATTAAAAAACTTATTTCCAGTTATTGCTAAAAATACTTATCACTAAGTCCATACCAAAGAGAGAGCAGAAGTACAGCAACGTTTGGCTGTTTTCAGCAGCATTGACCAGAACACGTTGCAGGGTCAGGCGCTGCTCTGTGACAGCTCAGAATAATATCACAGGGAGGAGAGGTCTAAAAATGTAAGATATGGAATTAAAATTGAGGAACGACATCCAAACACATGTCCCAGAGAAACCAAATATGAACTGTTGTCTAACTAAACGCTTCATTTGAGCAATATCATCTAGAAAAGAGTCCATATTACGAGAAATACATCTGATGCATTTCTAGATTTACTAGAAGGTGATCTTTGAAAAGCGTTAATTTTGGTAGATTTGTTCCTTGTTTGCTACTAATCATTTCGATAGTTGCAAGCCTGAAGTAGGGTCACATAAAACTGTCTGAATCAGAAAACAAGAGATTGAGTCATACCTGCAGTCTATAAAGCAAGTAATACACCCACAGAGGTACCAGAATGCCTGATGTGAATCTGTATTCTCAAAGTAAGCAGTTCCCAATTTGCTTTTAAATTGACAGGATTACGGTTACATCTGAAAACTTGAAATCATTATTTAAGGGCATATTTTTCTCATCAGGAAAAAAAAAAAATGCTGTGTCTCTGTGCTAGGAACAAAACACATGTTGGGTTAAGAACTGGAGAACTGGTTTTGAAAGGTCAAACCAACCCAAACCAAAAGAGAAGGTTTAACTCTGAATGGTGAGTCGGACCGATTCATTCATTTTAAATCGCACGCTAAGCCAGCCTTTTATTACACGCAATACAAACCCACTCGCCCCTAATGCCAGCAGAACCAGCTTCCTGGTTGGCTTCTAACATCAATATTACTCGTGGCTTCTTCCACACTAATGTAAAGCTGCATATAAATTTTAACACTTAGGGAGGAAAAAAAAAAATAGACTTATGCGGAATTCTGATTCCCTGCCAAAACCTGTTTCAATTGGTAGCATGCAAGTTTAATGAGTTTTTTTGTGATAGTTGGAAGCTTGGTGCTCTAAGCAAGCTTGAATTTTAATTTTTAGTTATTCAACAACAGAGCTAGGCACACATTAACAAAAAAGCAATTACTCCTGACATCTCAGCACTTACCCCATGTCATTTCAGAACAGAAATGCAAGATGAATGGGGACTTTAAGCCACAGAATGCGAACTGAGGAAAGTCAAAGTGCTGCTTTTCATTCCAAAAAGGTGGATTCAAGGTTTCAAAGCACAGGAGATACAAGGGACAGTTAACAAAGTTTAGGCTCCCACCTTTCCAGTCGGTGAATTTTGTAGAGCCACAGAAATAATGACAAACTCGCTGGGACAGACACCGACGGAGGCCTTGGCCATGTGAAATAACGTACCCTTTTCTTACCGTGCCTTTGTGCGCAGAAAGAAGAAAAAAAGGTTTGAGCAGGGAGTGGGAGCTGGGATGGAGCTGGGACGGGGATGGGGATGAGATAGGGGTGGGATGGGGGAGCGAGGCCGCAGTGCCGGGGGGTGCTCATCCCCCACGATCTGCTCCAGTGCCCAAAACCTCAGATAATGGGATTTTCCTCTGGTCTAAGACAGGCAGGAGCTGAATTCCTGCAGGAACCACCCGATTACAGGTGCACACCTGGAAGCTTCCAAGGTCCTACTTTTGAAATGGGAAGATTTGATCATTTCCAGGGCAGATCCTCAGATAAGGAGTGACTGTTTTCAGTGGCATCTCGCGTTTTGTGAGTTTCCCAAGATAAACCTCCAGAGGAGCGCTTCTATATTTAGATATGTTATCTGTATCTATGTATAATTAAGTGGCTTACTACATTATTCAAAGAAATATGCAAACTAGATTTACATGCAGTGCATTTTTTAAGCTCTAATTTGAAAAATATGTTTGGAAAAATTCATAGTGGGCCACAGCTGTTCTAGGATGAAAATTAGCCAACCTATAAGCTGGAACAAACTGTACAAAAATAATTCTTCAGGAATTATTACAGCCTCTATATTTGCACACAGCTTGAACTGAAAGGATACCAGACGCAGAGGCTATAACTAGCGCATTATTCACAGTCAATATTACTTAAAAGTTTATTCTCCTAATATTGGTTTGGCTTAGCACAAGAATCACCTAATTGTCTGATAAGTACATGCAAAATTACTTCTAGTGGGCACCGTGTCATATGCAAATTTAGCCTGTTAGTGGCTTTTCAGTGATAGCATTCAAAATAATTATATTTGTTCCTCATAGAAACATCCACTGAACATCATTGGGCAGGATTTTTTTTTATGAAAAAGGAAAAAAAAAATTTCTGTGTTTTCTTCCATGTTCAATGCACATAAAAATACCTGCAGGAATATTCTGCAGCCACACAAAGCACACTTTTATTAACAATTGTATCGTTACCCACTAACCCAAAACTGACACTGCTTTTCCTTGGGTATTTGCAGAACTGTGTTTTACATCTCACAATTGGAAAAATGCACATTATGATTTTTTTCCTCTATTTCCTGTTTATAGCAAGTGAGAAAGCCTTTCCAATTCATTATAAAGCTCATTTGTCACATTCCTTTTCAATTAGCTTTGCCCCTTTGTGTTCCATATTTAATCCATTTCTGAAAGGCATTGCTTCCTACCAACTCAAAATCTGCGCCTGCCTGTTGGAGAAAGGGACTAATCCTGATCCCACTGGTGTAACATACAGAAATAGCAAAATTTTCCCAGTCTGATCCTCTTCCATTCTCCACACCATATAATTCTTTGCATTGGGACACCAACACCTTCAACCCAAATTGCATAAGCACACTCCCCATGCCGGGACCATCAGCCAGAGCTGCCAGAGGAGCGGGCCCAGTGCACCCAAACCTGCTCTCCCAAAATTGAATATTTTACACATTGCGTCATGAAAAAGGCATGAAAGCCCCTCCTGCACAGACCGCACAGCCCCCGCTCCCCGGTTTTGCTTTGAAGAGGGGGGGACACACGTTTATGAGCTCCATGGGCAGGAAAAGTCACAGAATCACAGAATCTTTTGGTTGGAAAAGACCTTTAAGATCATCGAGTCCAACGTCCCCAGGACACAGCTTTGGTAAAAGCTGGTGCAATGTGCCCTTTGCGGTGCAGTGCCTGAGCAGGTCGCTCTGTGTCATTTGGCACAGACCGCGGGGGCTCGCACTGGTTTTAGCTCATATTGCGCACTACATTGCAACAAGATGACAGAAAAAGTGAAAAACCAGGGAACGGCCCCCTCGCACCGCAGAGGAATAGCTTCCTGCTGACAGCACGGGTCGGGGGAAGTATTCTTGCAAGCATCAGCAAAAGCCAAGGGTAATTACAAGAGCTAACAGAATAACCGGCTAACAATAATATGTTGTAGGGCTGTTAAGACTATTGTAACTCAACAGGGAAAGATAATGACCTGTGATTTATTTTGGGTTAGGACCCGTGGAACAGTTATATACGTATTTTACTTACTGCATTTTGTCTGTACTGAAAGTCTCTTCACTGCAGTTGAAGAGACAGTAAGGACGGTGCGAGAGTATCGGTGTTATGTGAGAAAGCAAAATTACCTTTAGATTCCGTGTTTGGCTATTCAAAGCAAATAGCAGCTTAGCCCGTGGTACCGGGGAACCCGTGGGGTCTGCAGCAAGCACAACCCTGCAATTAACCCAAGAGACGAAGGCACCGCGGCCGCGCCATCCTCTGCCAGGAGGGTGGGAGGCGGGAGCAGAGCCCGCATGGGACGGACGCCGCTCCACGGTTCCCATCCCCACCTACTGCCTGTGCGCTCCGGGAATCACAGCTACAGGCTCATGAGAGGCTGATGAATTGATGGCTCTTTTGAGAGAGAGGAGGATGTGCTAAATGGTTCCATAACCCACAAACTGGCTAATTTTAAGCATAGTAGTATAAGTTGGAAGCCAGTTTCACATAAAACCAAGGTTTCTCCCCTTTTCACCAGTTCTTAATCCATAAAACACTGATTATTGACCTAAAATAATAGATTTTTTCTAATTGCACCGCGTTATTTTAATACAGTGTGCGGTTTCTTATTCTTTGGGGTGTCTGTTGGCCAGAATCACCCAATCTGAGCAAGGTCTTCTCATCTTTGAGGATTTTGGGCTGCAGACAGACACGTCACGTATGTACTTTGCTGCCATCTCAGTAATTAGAATTTTTTTTTTAACACTAGTAAAATTGGCATTGTACATTCCCTCTCTCTATTGAGCTTATGCAGAAAGTGTCAAAATTTCATTTGAGTGTTTCCAAAATATTTGATAGTCTTGAATGGAGAATGTCCTTTGCATACAAAGCATCATAATTAACACATAACATCATTTAGCATATCTATAGTTGTTAAAAGGAAAATAACATCAACAGGAAGCTATAAATATTTTAATTTTGGTATCTCCTAGCTGTTATCCCATGGCATTTAAAAAACTTAGGCTTTTAGGTAGCTTTAGTGTTAAGCAAAGAAGTCGCACTTACCTCCACGCTTTGGGATTTTTTTTTTTTTTTAATAATTCTTACTTCTTCCCTCCATTTCCTTGCCTTTTCTTCATCCACCTTACTGCAGACTAGCACGTTAAGTCTTAACCAGGAAAAAGTTTGTCTCTCCACGTGTGTGTGTGTGTGATACTGCCTGCGAGATCAATAGAACACGGAACAGTCGTGTGTGTCTCACGTAAATGCATCCAACCCTCTCTACAGCACCCGCAAGTGGAAGCAGAAAATTATGACCATTGGACCACCCAGAAATGTAGGTGGAAACCTGGACCAGAAAATATTTTGTTCGTGTTCTTCCAGGATTTTTTCCCCAAAAAGCTCAGTACAGAGCTGTTTATGGAAATTAATTCTAATAACTTCATGGGATCTTCTATTCAAGCTGTAATACTTCACATTACACAAATCTTGCCACAAAGGAGATAATAGGCATGGGATATATTGAATTACCAGATAAAGTTCTTATCTGTGCCTCTACGCTACTTCATTGGGTCTGAAATGACAAGTCATAGTTATTAAAACCACGGCAAATTGCCTGTGATTAGCAAGGAAACCAATGCATTACCCTAACATAATTATCTTCCCTATCTGAAGCCCATGACAATCATTAACAACTGTCCCCAGAAAAAACGCTTTGCATACCAGTTATTCGTAGTTCTGTAGAGAACATCTTAAGCCATTAATGAAACGACCTTATAATTAAAGTACACCCCGTACAGCACCTCTCTGCACCTGGATTACGTTCTGCTGCGGCAGCCTTGCGGGCGTAGGAGGGATCTCCAGGTCTCTCCTGAGGAGAAACGGTTCATTCGCCAGCGAGGGACCGAGCGCGAAGTAGCAGTGAATTTTCAGTCAAGTACGTTATAAATATTGAGAACTCCCGGATTCTGTAAAACGCCGATAAACATCCAGAATAGAAAATTAAGTGAGGTTTTTTTCTAAGGAGGATATTTTGTAATCAGCAGACGTTTATGAGCTGTTTTCCAGTGCACACAACTGATCTCTGAAGCTGCTAGGCATAACCTCCTCTCACCATACTTCTGTAGACCAAATGGATGAAAAAGGACTTCAGATGTGCCTCTGCGGTCCGCTGCAGGTTGAGGTTAAATTCATGCAAGCTGGCCAGCGATGAACCAGATCAAATCACAAGTTCTGGCGACATGTTAGAGCCAAGCCTGGGCACTCTCTGAGGCTGGCTATCAAAGCGTGGGCTTTTACAGTTTTTGGGTAGAGGCAGGCTCACACCAGGCTGGCCTGAGCAAGTCAGACGTGCCTACAAGCTGCTCCACAGCCATGCTGGTCGTTCAGAGCAGCGTTCAGGGAACACCAACACGAAACGCTCCTCCTAGGAGCATCCTCCCTCTGAACCAGCAAAAGTGCCCTCCCAGCAGATCAGCACAGAGGGGTTAAGATGCTCAGATAACATTTGAAGATATCTGTTTAGGAAGCATCTATGAAGTGTGATCATCCTTTATTTTGGTTATGCCAGGTAGGTTTACAAGCCAACTCAAAATTCAGATCTTGTTCTCCCATCCTTAGGAAGACAAGCCCTGTCAAGGCAAGCAACCCGAAACACTCCCCAGCAATGTTCTAGGAGAGGGAATATGGTGGTGCCTCAGCACGTGACTGCTGCAGACTGCAGTTGCTTTAAGCAGATATTCCACAGAGATGTCTTCATCTTAAAAAGCTAAAACCATAATTGTGTTATTACATTGAGGGAACAGATATCATCTGCAACCAGGCCTTTTGAGGATATGCTGAGCAGCAACAGAAGTATTTGTTTTACAGAAGCACTGGAAGTATTTTTGAAATGCTCGTGGGGATGGGAATCCTGTTCCTCTTGGCACCAAACAAACATATAACAAAGAGCATTTTCCTAATAATCTCAGAGATCAAAGCTGGAAGTGGAACCTGCAGAGAGGTGAAAAGCGCGCAGCCCCAGATCCCAGCACGGGCGGCTCAGCAGCTGGAGCTGGCTGCTTCGGGGGAGCGGGCAGGAGCCGGTGCCCACCCATCAGCAGAGGATGTGATGTGCAAAGCACTCCCGTTTGCAGTTTTGCCACTGTGCAACGAAAGCTGGACAAGCAATAAATAAAGAAAACGAAAGCTTGGGTCAGCCGTTGGTTTGGAGAACATTGGTTCAGAAGTCAGAGTTTGAAGCAAGATCTCACCACCCCACTTCACTGAGGTGGTGGGGCACTTTTACACCCCAGTACATGCCGCAAGCTGAACCATTTGCCGTTTTGGTGCTATAACCATCAGTTTAGGTGATGCACGAGCACTATTTTGTTTTTAAATACTTTGGAAGTATAATCAAAGCTCTTGCAGAAAACTTTTTATTCTGACAGATTCGGCTTTCCTGAAGTCAAGCCACCCTAAAAAACAGCCTCTGCATTCCTTTAATGAAGCTTCCTTTAGTACTTAGACCAAAATATTATGACTGTAGTTATTAATTAGGCATTCCCTAAGTACAGCTTATCTTTGTATTTGACTCATTTCCTGAGAGTATCTTCATAAAAGGACCTGACAATATGACTCAAGAAATTACATGCAAAAACAATCTGCATTTTCTAGCCACACATCCTATCTTCTGTTCTGAATAATTACAACTTCAATCAATCATCAAAAATCCATAGCTTACTCTAGTACACCAACATTACATTAATATGGAAATCAATGTTTGCACATGCAAATCAATGACTAAGTGGTTAGTGACCATTTGTATTCAGAACCAGCAGATTCCAACCAACAGCTGTACATTGACACCGGGAGCGGAGGTTTCCAATTTCAGCATTAGCCACTAAAGAATAAACAAGACCGAGAAATCTAGTAGAAAAACCCAACCAAACAAACAAAACCCTAGGCTCACTAGCGAAGAGGATAACGCTGTATCTAATTTATACCCTGTAAGTGCTATCCACCAGTGAGCCAAAGCCCCAAGTAACCTTGGTAATCAAAGTAGCCGTTATTAAGAAGAATAAGTGATCCAAAGAACAGATCCAAGATTAATAAAAAAAAAAAAATTCTAAGCAGCTGGTTTTATTCCTTTATTTCTGTGTCTTGATACCAAAGCAGCTCTTTATTAGAATGCCTTTCTGATTACCTAGCACCTATGGTTTAATTGCATGGTTTAAAAAGAGCATCATTCCTCTGATAATAGAAGCATAAAATGTTCAGTTGTTATAATTGTGTGAATCAACCACGAGAGGGGTTATGATACGATGCTTTATATTATAATTAACAGTTTTTGCAGCCTTAGACCACGAGCCTTAGCATGAGGATTTCTAGGTGTTAAGCAGTAAGGTTTCCAGCGCACGGTGGAGTCGTACTGGAGAATACAGCCGTAGGAACTGGGGAGGCAGATGGATGGATGCACATACAGTTCTCAGATACGCTACAACAGAAGCATCTGGAAAAAGTTCTGCTGAATCATCACATTAACGTCCCTGTGCCTCCCCGAGCAGGCACGCATATGTTTAAGATCTGTTTACAAAGCCTGACCCCTCTCAGCTCTCGGGAAGGCTGGACTTTGACCGCAGAGTCCCCGGCAGGAGCGGACCGTGAGCGGCACAGAGCCACGGGGTCACCGCCGGCTCCAGCTGTGTCCTCCCAGCAGCGGGGCAAGGGAGCACGACAGACATTCCCTGGGTGTGCGTCGCTGGGATACAGGGATGAATTGTAGGCAGAGCATGAGAGAGCCATCGGAGGTCTCCACCTCGCAAGCAAATCTTACAAGCAAGTAAAAACGAGGCTGTATCAGCCTGCAGAAAGAGCGTGTGACACGTGCTTAGCTGGGGAAAACTGAGGAGGAGAAACAGATTATCTGGCATCTAAATTGACAACAAACAAATCATTTATTGTGTGTTAACTCTACTCAGAAAGAAAGTTTATTGCACAACCAATTTTATCTTTTCTCCAGAATTTGCTTTTATTGGCTTCATTTGTCTACCTCCGTACCCCTGAATTCTGAATGCCCTTGGAAACTTCAAATGAACTTACAAACTGATTTAAGACAATTAATTCCATCACGTATTCAAGGAGAAGGGGAGTAAAGGTCAGCTGGCCTCTTGGAATAAAGGGAATATCCTGAGAATATCATGCATTGCACCCAATAAGCCTGGCATAAAAAAAAAGTCCCAAAGAATTCAAGGTGGTACGTGAAGCTCTTTAAAACACTGTGTTTATATCGGGTATGTCAGCCATCCATCTTCCACTCAACAATTCAAATACAAGTTTACTACTGAAATTAATTTGTTCTAGCAAATCCAAACATCATCTACGCTGCAAACCTTTTTTGTTGTTGTTTTGCAAACTTGAGGTCAGCCATGGTGGTTGTTCTTTCAGCCGGTTTTGGGTACCGACTAACACCGAAGCTCACGCTCTCAGGTAGCACGGGCAGCAGGGCAGCTGATTCTCACTGCTCTATTTTCTCTTTCATTAACCAAAATCACCAGTCCTCCGCTCCACAGAAATGAGCAGTCACGAAGTTCTTCAGCTGCACTATCAGGGTCTTTTTATGGCTGTAGGTTTTGTGAATATATTTTGGGGGGAAAAAAAAAAAA
>VYZW01021749.1:5727-36295 GCA_013401315.1 Balaeniceps rex
GCAGTCGGGCGGGCGGGCGCGCGGTGCCCGAGAGCGCCCCCTGGCGGCATGGGGTGGCGGACAGCGCCGCGCCCCCCGGGCCCCACGCGTGGGGACCGGCAGCGCCCTGCGCCCGCTGCCGCCGACCGGGAACTCCGTCGCGGGGGGGACGGCTGGGGACACGCTCTCCCAGAGGGAAGTGGCTGCAGCCCACGTGCAAGTGCGCAGCGCCCGTCCACTTATCTTGCAGCAAAAGCCCTAGATGAAGGCACCCGCGTGTGCGTGGGGAGGCTCTGCCTTCTCCCCGTGGGCTTCAGGGTTCCCTGCAAGCCTGAGGCTGCTCAGGCAACGGTGGGGACGCTCGCACACCTGGATTTGTCACTGTATATATATATTATTTCTTAGGACAGGGCTCTCCCCTCTGCCACGACTCGGGGTACTGGGTCTACTTGACCCCCACTGATAATAAACCATTAATAAAACCATCAGAGAAGAATAAATCCGTGAGGTTTATTTGTGGCTCCCTACTTCGTGTCCCAAAAGTTACCAGACAAATACAAAGATCTCTACAGTTAGTGTTTCAGAAAATCTCAAGGCGTTGTGGGTCTTCCTGAAATTTTATGGAGGAAGCTCTGGGCGAGCAGGGGGGAAGAAGGCTGGACCCATGCACACCGGTCCGTCCCAAAATGGCTCTTCCCAAAAGCCCTCTGGAGATCCAGGCTGGTGCTGGGATGGATTGCAGCAGGTTTGGGGTAAACACTCCGTAAACATCGGCAGAAGGAGGCTGGACACCAGACAGCACCAGGGTCTGGGTTCCTGCCGGCACTGGGCCAGCTCAAGCCTCGCTGATAGGACCTGGCAGCAGCACAGCTTCGCACCATCCCCAGCTCTCCCAGGACCAGGACTCACCAGGTTTCTTCTACAGCTGGGGACATGCCCAGGGACTCCAGCCTGGCCAGGGGTATTTAGAAAGGAGGAAACCTGCTGTGAGAGCCACTGGCAGGGCCAGGAGGCACATCCAGCACCAGCCGGAGGAGCTGTTGGAGGAGTTGTCCACCACCCGAGTTCTCAAGGGCTTTAGTGTCCGCTGCCACTGAGTCAGGATGGCATCTCTGGCTCCGCTCCACTTCCCCCGTCCCACTAGTCGGTACTGGTAGGGTGTGCAGGGGCCAAAGAAGATGGCCAGGGCCAGCCGGGGGTCCGTCAGGAGCAGCCTCAGCACATTGGGCTTTACGCCAGCACACGAAGCAATTTCATCTGTGTAGCTGATAAAACTTATCTTCAAGTTCTCTCTCTCGGATGGATTCCTTCAATGGGATATAAAAGGGACAAAATCAAACAGTATCACCCCATCTCAGTTCCCAGCTCCACGGAAAGCAAAAGCTCTGGGCTCAGACATCGTCCGAGCCCTGGTCTCCGGGGCCAAGCTCCCTCAGCCCCAAATAAACCTAAAGGCACCAAAAGAGCCTCTGTGGTGTTGGTCCCCAGCAGTTACCTGGGGCAGGGTGCAGGAAGAAGCTTGTTTTGTCTCTGCAGCCTAGCTGTGACCTCAAAAATGGTTCTAGCATAATACTGCTATCATTGTAATTCCACAAATACCCATCCCTACATCCTTCGCCGAGGTTCACAGGTGTGGATTTGGCAAATTCTGAGAGGC
The DNA here is from genome assembly GCA_013401315.1 of Balaeniceps rex. Lineage (NCBI taxonomy): Eukaryota > Metazoa > Chordata > Aves > Pelecaniformes > Balaenicipitidae > Balaeniceps > Balaeniceps rex. The sequence goes on from VYZW01021749.1 coordinate 7,364, forward strand.
AGAGGAGTAGACATTCACAGATTAGACTGCCAAGGGGACTGGGAAAAACTGGGAGATGCAGAAAGCTTCCCATGCTGTGAGGAACCTCCAGGATTTTTCTGCTTGAGGCCTCATCTCCCTCGCAAGAGGGAGGACGTGTGCTCAATCTGCTTCAGCAAATTTGGGACAGCCTCAAGTTTAGCTCCGTTTCACCTCAGACTCCCATTATTTCTGTGTTACAGCATCGTGTCTGCAATCGCTGGGGCTCCTGGTGACAATCCCCGTGGCTCTGTTTTGTCCCAGATTTTTATCAGTGTCCTATGAGCCAGCTCTGCCTTTCTGGCAGACCTAACCCAGCCTGCACCCCGCCTGGCCCAAGGTCCCCTTCTTTCTCCCAAAAGCTGCTGCAAGGAAGCACGTCTACCATCACCCATCCCACAGCCTTGAGGACACATCTTGACCTCCTGTAAACTCCCAGTGACAGCAAGGCAGGACATTAGCTCCCACAAACACAACAGATGACTTCCAGCCTTGCCTAATGCTCATCTTGACCTGTCAAAAACTGCCACCAAACTGCCCCCCACCTGCATCACCTGGCTCCAGTGGGATTTCTGGATGGGACTTGGCCCTGACCCCAGTGCTGTCTGGATTTGGGAAGGAGAAGCCACGAGATGGCACCCTTAGTCTGGAGGAAACCAAACTTCCATCTTGACATGCTGGGAATGAGGGCATGGCTTGGAGGCCTAGCAGAAGGGACCTGCAGGTCCTGGGTCTTGCTGTAAGCTGGTCCAGAGCACCCTGCCCTTGGTGTCATGGTCTGTCATCCATGAAGAAGCCACAGCAGCATTTCCCCATCTCGCTATGGGTGGTGAGGGAATAAATACATCCAAGAAGAGCTGGGTGTCCTAGGTGGGTCCCTCCCACGACTGTCATAGGGCTCCCCTTTCCATGGGGTTATCCTGGCACACAGCATCCATCACACCCCAAGCACAGGAGCATCACACACCTTTTGACCAGCCGCTTCTTCTTCAAAATATCAGCCATCATCCTGCTGGCAGGAGGGAGCTTGTTCCAGCCTGAGAAGAACAGAGAAACCTGAGACCTCCAGCAGCACCTTAAGCTGAAAAGTTCACCCCCTTCCCATGCTCCGAGCCCCTTTACCGAGAGTGTTCATACTCGCTGGCTATGGCAGAGTGCATGGAGCAGCAGGGATATGGGGATGCAGTTTGGGGGCAGAGGCTACAGTGCTACTAATGCCCATGGCCACCACGGGCACTGCAGCAGGAGCTGAAACGTGCCCTGTGGACAGCAGGTCAGGATGCCCCAAACCTCCCACCCCAGCAGATCCCCCCATCCCTGCACCCTGTCTCCCACCTGCAAAGATCCCCGTCACCCAGCGAGCCTGCATTTCTGCTCCCACCATCACAGAGCCGGTCAGCTGGACTAAACCGATGATGGCCAATGTTGGCTTTTCCAGCTGGGGAGGGAAGATGCGTTTATAGAGGGAACGGTTATCGTCAAAGAGGCTGCGAACCGACTCTTCGAGGAAGGGAAAGGAGAAGGTGTAGCCCGTGGCAAAGAGCACCATGTCGATGTTTTCTTCGGTTGTCCCATCTTCAAAAACAGCAGAGCTTTCGGTGAACTCCTTCACGTTTGGCTTCAACACAATGGTCCCAGAGAGGAGGCAAAATGGCAGCTCTTCATTAACAATTACCTTAAAATTGGAGCTTGCAGGTGGAAGAGAGGACAGCAATGTTAGCATCTGGGAGGGACCCGAAACATCTTTTGTGGCCAGAGTTCCCCTCCAATGGTTTGCTATTCCACAAATATCCCCTGAAATTAAAAATTTAGCATTTCACACCGTTAAAACCCCCTGACCAACCAACAAAATAGTCAGAAAAAACACCTTTTGGTGGAAGCCAAGCCATAGTTCGTGTGGTTAAACCATGAATTCAGCTTCCGAAACCTAATCCTCCTCATGAGGGATGATGGGAGAAGCCAGTCAAGAAAGTGGTTGCGGCGGGTGGTGTTGACCATGTCGAAGGGGAAGCCATGATCTGAGACCCGGCTGATCACCCACGTGCTGCTCCTGGTGCTGAGGAACACCTGGGGAAGAAGGCAGGTCTCAGTCTCCTGCCCAGACATCTTGTTGCCAGTTTTGCCCTGAATTGCAAACCCCATCTCCTGCACTTGGGAGCTGATAGGGTTATCCTGAGGGAAGGAGATGGCGTCTGGATGAACCGAACAGCTTGTGGTGGCTTCTGCAAAGTTCCCACAGCTGCTGAACGGCCACTCCTCAGGTGGCCCAAACTCCCCAGGAATTGCAGAGCTTCTTCAATTGCCCTCAGTTTGAAGTGCTATTTATTGAGAAACCTGGTGGGCAAAGCTTCCTGCGCATACCCTGAGCCACTGGCTCTTGTGGTCACTGGCCAGGCTTGGCACCACCGCTGAGCTGTACCTTCGCAGCCACACGGCTTAGCTCCACGGAGAGGTCACCGCCGGTGTTGCCAATACCGACCACGAGGACCCGCTTTCCCCGGAAAGCCTCCACATCTTTGTATTCCTGGCTGTGGAGGTACTGGCCTTTGAAGCGAGTGTTGATACCTAGGCAGAGAGCAGGGAGCATCTCCTACTGCCAGATACATTTGCTTGCCCCAGCCTCGTGTCTGGACCCTCTGCAGCCCCTGATGCTCCACCTTTGCTTGCAGCTGAGAAGCCCGTGGAGGTCTTGGCTCCCTAGGTGATGCCACCCTCCTGCACCTCTTCGGCTCGGTCCTGCTTCGCAAATTCTCATGCAAGACCCTGGCTGCATCTTTACGAGTTGTTTTTCCTGTTCCCGGGAACACCTCCCACCATTCCCACGGGGTGAGGGTCCCACCTGCCCCAGTGTGGGGGCTTCGTGGAACAGGCAGGCTCACAGAGGAAAATGCAGCCAAGGGACCCATGGGTGGTGGGTGAAATCTGGGGGGCAGCCCCAGCCCACCCTGCTGCCGAGTCAAGGCTTACCTGGGAAAGAAGCCAATGGTAAGTAGGGCTCCTGGTAATGGCCAGTGCAAACCATGACGGCATCGAAGACGTGTGACTCCCGGACACCATCGGTCTCGGTGACCACCTCCCACTGGCCTGAGGTGGCGAAATCTGGGTGCTTCCTCACGCTGAGAGCTGTTGTCTTGCACCAAAGCCCAACAAAACAAAACAGCAGTCAGGGACTGTGCTGCATTTCGGAGAGGATCTGCCTGCAAAGGGCTGGGGCTGCTGGGGGCAGGCTGGGTCCCTGAGGAGCTGCATGTCACCTCTGAAGCTGTTAAATCCCACCCTGCACCTTTCTCCTGGTGATGACATTGAGGAGGGGATGCACCAGGCAGCCCATATTTGAGCAGCCTAATTTAAAACATGGAGCCAAAAAGGCTGCGTTCAGGATGCAAAAGGCACATGGTCCTCAGGATCGCACCTGGCGTTGTCCCGTCCCACCTGGGCAATGCCCTGGTACCTGCAGCCACTGATGGCTCTTCTCCCCATGGTGTTTGCGTCCCTGCTCACCTTGAAGCGTATGTGCCGCAGGAGGTTGAAGTGCCGGGCGTACATCCGAAAGTACTCCAGGAGGAGGCTGTGGGGTAGGTAACTGGGAAAATCCTCTGGACAGGGGAAGTCGCTGAAGCAGGACATCTCCTTGGAGGTGTTGGTGATGACTGAGCGGTACACGCTGACCCTCCTGCTGTCTGTGGAGTCCTGTGTGAAGCCAGCAGTGCTGTTTGCAGGTGTGTGGGGAAGGACTTTCTCCCCTCAAAGTATTTGAGTATTCTTCCTCCTTGTATTTGGGTACAAGGAATAAACCAGGACTAGCACCTGGTGACCATGGCTTCTGCTCCCTCCATCTACTTCTCCACCTTGTAGTCAGGGGGAGACCTGTGCCTGGGAAAGGGATGGTCCCTGAGGGCATGGCCACTGGCCACCCTTTCCTCTTTGCTGCAGGCAAAGGGCATCGGAGCGAGGGGACAAACCTCCCCCCGCAGGCAGAGCCCACTGACCGTGTAGCGCCAGAGCCCCCCGATGTCCTTGCTCCTCTCAAAGCAGGTGGGCTCCAGCCCCTCGTCCAGGCAGCACTTGATGGAGGCCAACCCGCCGACCCCGGCCCCAATAACGGCCACGTGCCGCACCATGCTGTCCCTGCAGCAGGCAACGGGCTGGTGTGCAAGCAACTGGAAATAAAATGGCCCAGGGATTAGCAGAAACACCAGCCCCTTCTTCCCATCCCCAGCAAAACACCCCTGGTCTTCTCTGGCTGCAGGTGTCCACGGAGCAAAAGTGTCTTTGTAGAAAGCCATCGCCAGCTCCTGACTCAAGCGTTACAGACGGACACTGCTCATTACCCTTCCCACTGTGCTAAGCCCACACCGAGGGCCCAGCGATTCCACTCCTGCAGGTGGGGGAAAAGGAAGCACTTTTAAGTCTTGCTGCACTGCTGCTTCTATTTATTCCCTTTCCTGGCCCAAACCAGGGCATGCAAAGAAGGTGAAGGGGCTCGCAGCTATCTGCTTCTGCCTGCACAAAGTGATCCTCCTGAAACCTTTTCGGGGAAACAATTTCAGCTAAGCTGGCTTATTTTCATGCTTTCCTTTTTAATTTCCCATTAAAGGGCATTCTCTCGAAAACAAAAGGGTTTTTAAAAGGAAAAAGCGATGCCTGACTGAGCAGAAGCACGGCACAGTGATTCAGAAGTTAGACAGCACCGTGAAAGTGCGTCTGGGATTATAGAATATACAAAAGGAAAGAAACCCAGGAAACGCAGGGTATAAATGGGAGGAACTCAAAGCTCGGGGTGTGTAAACTGAGCTGCACCGAGCTTGACTAGAAAGCAAAGAAACTAGGAAAAAAATGAACCCACATGAACTTTGATTAGATAACAAACACTTCTACTTCTTAAAAAAGTAACTTCTTTGCTACACATTTTGTGTCAGAAAGTAAGTTAACATAAACAGGAACTGGAGGAAACTGCAGAAAGCCAGAGAAAAATGAGGGAGGCGCAAAAACCCGCCTCTGCATCCAAAAGCCCAGCCTGAGCCGCTCCTTGATCTGCAGGAACAGGGCAGGACATACAAACACTCACCCGCCCCCCGCTTCTGGAGTCTCCCTTAGATTTGGGAAAGGGTAGCAACATGCCTGGGGTGCTAAAGTCACCCCTCTTTTCCAGTGCTGCCTACAGATGGTTTTGCTCTGGAGGGTCCCCACAACACCCCCTCTCCCCCCACCAGCAGCAAGGTGAAGCTGAGGCGAATGCCAAAAACCCCGGAGAGCTGGCTGCCCGGTTTTAAAGCCTGCAAAACCCAGCCGGAGAGAAGCGAGGAGCAAACCTTGCAGGGCAGTGCTGTGCCTTCGCTGCTCAGGCTTCAGCTGAACTTTGCTTCGAGTTTCTCTAGCCACAGATTTAAAGCAAAGGCTGAAGTCCAGGCAGCTCGCTGCGGCTCTTGCACCACTGACCTTTACACCCACGCTCCCCGGCTCTGCTGTGTTTAAATGCGCTGGCAGAAAGTTCTCAACCTCCCCGTGGCGCTGCTGTGTGGAAATCTGGACCATAATCCCAAGGGAGCCGCGCTTGCAAGGACTCCCACGCTGCAGCTCACTGCTGCCCCAGCCTCAGCAGCATCTTGGGGTTGTCCTGATCCGTACGCCCATGTGCTGCCTGCACTGGGCAGGCACTCACTTGGCATCCCCTCTATACCTTTTCTACTACAGCAATCTAGATGAACCATGGATTAATGTATCGCCTAGTTTCCTGGGTTTATCTCATTCATTTGCTAATAATTCTTAGCCTCTGGTTTGACCTTTTGCCTGCCCATGAACTATGTGCTGATACGCTGAGATACCTATTCACAGTGATTCAGATCCCCATGCTGAGAGGTGAGACAATTTGTACGTACACCTCAGGTTGGCTTTTTTTTTCCCTGCCGAATTATTTTGCATTTATTACCATTAGTTTCTCTGCCATTTTATCTCAGTCTCTGGGGACCCTGGCACACTTCCCCAACTCCCAGCAAGCTTTAGTCTCGACTACCCTGAATTAATTTCTTCCCATCATCAACAGGCAAAATATCAGCATCAAATCAAAGGTTACATTGGCTCAGTGCAAGCGAATAAGAGGGTGGCTGGATCCGGGCATCCCTGCCTCGCCTCCGCTGTACATGCAGGGAGCAGCCACAGAGTGTGAGCTGTGTTGCTGCCCCCCAACCTCCAGGGGCTTTTCAATCCACCGAAAAACCTTCAGGGCTCCAGGGACTGGCTTACCATCGCACTTGGTTTTTCTTCTCATTTACTTCCTTCTCCATGACAGACTGAGGAGGCAACCGACACAAGCCTAGAAAAGAGGAGAGCGTCCTGCAGAGTTTAACTCCTGGGGGGACTTGGGAACTCATTCAGCAATGCAAAATGTAGGAAACCCTTCCCCGGGAGGGCAGGAAGGCCTCATAGCTGGATTTAGCTCAGCAGTGGCAATTTGCCAGAGACCAGCCCTCCACGGTGGTACGAATTCACCGACACTTTTTCCTGCTCTTACAGATTTGTGCTGTCGGGGCACAGGCAGATGATGTGACATGAAATGAGTTGTGCAAGCCCCAGAGAGCACCATCCCAAAGAGAAATCCCAGAGTTCCCCTGGCTCTGCGGAGGAGCCTTGATGCAGCCCTCCAAACCAGCCCAATGGAAGGTTATTATTATTATATTTATTAAAAAAAACCCCAAACCCAGGTTTCTTTCCTCATCCCAATAATTACAAATAATTCCTCTTGTGGGGCAATGGGACTCTTCTCCTCTGGTAGTCATGGTGGACAAACCACCCTGTCCCTTAAAGAGCAGTGAATTCTGCCATGATGGATCCACCACAGTATCTTGAAGACAACTCTTACCTGTCCATTCAGGTTTACATATCCATCTCTGTGCTCTGACATCTAAAATATTTTAGAGAGAAAATAGTCTTGAACAACCTAGTTTAGGCCGTGGTTTGCAGGCTCAGGTACAGGACTGTGCATCAGCTGAGTCACAGCAAGGAACAGAGTGCATGCTCTCAGCTTGCAGCAGGCAGGGTACAAAGCATTAGCTTAAAAGCATCAGCTTAATGGGCAAAAAAAGTGATTTAAGGTAGATGTCATGAACTTGCATGTAGCTTGGACCAATCATGCACTTATGTTGCTGTAGCTCAGCTGAAAGTGAAATAATTTGGGAAGTCTGAGCCCTAGAAATACTCCCTTGTCCACTTTGAAGTGAGCTTTGGGGTCCCCAAGGACTGAAATCCCTCTTGGTGCATGGAGGGGACAAGACGTGTCCAGTTTGAACTGCATTTTGGTACACAGGAGAGCTCACGTTAGCTCTCCTACCTTTGAAGACACACGTCACCCAGCACACTTGCATCTCTGGCATGGGCATGATGGATCCTAACAGCTTGTAACCAAGTTAGGACAGCCAGGGTGGGCCTCTGCAGGTGCGTTGGGAACACGTATTTGTAGAGGACGCATGCTTGTTTTCCACCTTGACGACTGCTTCTTCTAGGAACGAGAAGGAGACGTTGTAGCCCGTGCAGAAGATGATGACATCGATGGTCTCCTCCTCAGGGCAATTGTGGAAGACAACCAAGTTGTCCTTGAACTCCTTCACACCCAGCTTTATGGTGATCCTCCCCATCAGGATGTAGCTTGGAACGTCGTTGTTCAGCAGAGGCTCACACACCAGGCAGCTGTGGAGAGCCAAGGGGTTCTGAGCACTGGAGACCATGAACAAGCCCTGCCAGTGCCCTTGCTCCTCCTCCCCCTGGGTCCTCCAGACCCATGACTTTGCGGTCTCCTTTGCTCTGAGAAAACAGTCCTACCTCCCCCCTCTCCAAACACCGACATATTTCACCCTTGTAGCAATGTCACCCTGTCCCACAGCCTGAGTGACTCATGGACATCTCTTGCCTCCTTCCTCCATTCACTCAATTACTCTTTAAACCATCTCTTTTCAGAGCTGATTGATTCATTAAGCCTCCCTCCTCTTTTCCCAGGAAGCTTAATGAGGAAAACTCCTCTGGTCCTTCCTGGGCTTTTCCAGTGTGCTCCATCTCACACCACCTAAGGCAGCTACCGCTTATCTTCTTCTGCTGGGCTACAAACTCCCCGCTGGAGATCACCCCAGTCTGGGTGCTGTTTGCTGCATTGGTTGATGTTGGTTGCTGGAGATCTTCCCCCTGCCCACAGCATAAGCCCTGTGACACCGCATGGGGTGGGAGCTGCTAAGTACCACCTCTTCTCTGGTTGAAGGCCATAGTTTTCATGCTTGAACCACTGGTTGACCCTGTATTTAATCAATCCCTGCAGACCTCCTGTCCTATAAGCAGCTTCAGAAGCACTTGATAATGCTGATGACAAGGTAACCTTGTTGCTGACAACTGGGGAGATTCATCACAGCAGTGATGAATACAGCCCTGTCAAAGATGGTGGAGCTTCACTGAGAGGACCTTGTCCCATCTCGCATACTGTGTGCACAGTTTCTCCGAGGCTAAACCATCCTGCCTTGGAAGTTTGCTCTGAAGTGACCCGCGCCTACAAAAACAAGGCTGCTGAAGCATGAGGATGTATTGCTGTTCATGCCAGGAGGTTTAAAAAGTAGAAGCAAGAAAAGGAAGGAAGCATTTTCCCTGAGGAACCGCTAATCCTTCTTCTCCCCCCAGCCCCTGGAAGCAGGTAACCACAGGCAGCCATGTACTGTACCAGGAAAACAGTGCAGGGGGAAGGGTGGCTCAGAGAAATTGCCGCTGCAAACCATAACGGCATCGAAGACATTCAATGTCTGCTTCCCATCTGCCTCTGTAACGACATCCCACTGGCCCGTGGTGGCAAAGTCGGGGCATTTCTGGATGCGGAAAACAGAGATCTGAAACGTGGAAGCCAAGTGGAGTGACCACCGGTGCCTGGCGTGCATGGGAAGCGGGGCAGCACTGGGGCACCCATCACTCACCCCAAACTTGATGTGCTCCCAGAGGCCGAAGCACTTGGCGTGTGGCCAGAGGTAGTCCAGGAGCCGGGTGTTGGGCAGGAACACCAGGAAGTCCTCGGGGTAGGGAAAGTCGGAGAACACCAACGTCTCCTTTGAGGTGTTGCTGATGACTGACGGGTAGAGCCTTGGCTGGCCAGCCTCAGTGTGCTCCTGGCATGGCACCCTGGGGTGCATCAGCCCTGCACCCCGGGGTGGGGACCATCCCCCTGCTCCCCTTCCTCTGATCTGGGGGAGCGCAGCTGGGACAGGTCAGCACCCAGCAAACTCTTGCACCCCTTCCCCACCTGCTGGAGCTCAGCTTGACCTGCTCCCCAGCTTGCAAAGCTGCAGCTCCCGTGGGAAGGGGGGATGGGTGCCGCTGGCTCACTGTGTAGTGCCAGGTGTCCTGGCTCTGCTCAAAGCAGGTGGGCTCCAGCCCCTCTTCCAGGCAGCACTTGGTGGCTGTCAGCCCACTGACGCCCATGCCCACCACCGCCACTCTCATCCCTGCTGTCTCCGCTGGGCACCCCGGCTGCGAATGGGGCTTAACATGGGAGAAACCCTGCAGATAGTCACCACCCTCTCAGGGAGCAGCTGCCAGCATACCCTCCGTAGGGGATTTCTCTATATGCCACCCCCGAGCCTTCATTGCCTTTACCAGCATTCTGGGCTCTTAATTTACAAGTTAGATTAAATGACTTTAAATCTTCATTTTCTCTATTTTTTTTTTTTTTTTTAAAATAAATCCATCCACTTTTACAGCGTGCTCACCAGGCTGCTTTCAAAACCCTGCAGCTGACCTGGAAACTCACTTTGAAAGTGTGTGGTTAAGCCACAAATCACTGCCAGTTTTTATTTACAAGTTGCGTTTAAACTATCCCTCCTTATCAGTTTTGTGAATATTTGTATTTTATTTTTGGACATCTGCCCCTGCCTTTATTAGAAAAGAAAACAAAATGTGCACTGGGACTATTCAGCCTCTGCATCACTGACTGTGGCCCTGTCCCCCATCCCCAGGGAAGGCGCTGCTGACTGACATGGTCATCAAGGCCAGCAGAGGGGCTGTGGGTATAGCACACTGGTTTTAGGGATGCTTTTGTGTCTGTCTACCAAAGCCACCCTGCTGGGGAGGTCTGGGCTGGACAGACAGACTGTTGCAGGGCTGCAAACAGCTTGACCCCAGGGCTCAAAAGGCAGCAGCCCCTGGGTCGACATCCAGCCCTATGAGGCTCCCAGGGCTGAAGTGGGGATGGTGGACCCAAACCCTTCCTGATAGTGGTGGGCAATGAAACAAGGGATGATGGCCAGGTGCCATGGCTTGAGCTGGACATTGCCAGAGTGGGGACCACCACACAGGTGCCCTGGGGAGCTGTTGCAACCCCTGGTTTAACCCCAGTGCCGGTGGGGACTACCCTGCTCAGCTATTAACCCAGCGTACCGGGAGGGCACTATGGCCGGGTGGCACCAGCTTCTCTGCCCCAAGAAGTGCTTTCAGCTTCCACCAGACACAGGGGATGGTATATTTGTCAGAAAAAAGTTTTCAGTAGAAAAATGGGGTTGCACACAGTGGGTTTGTTTTCTTACAAAACACTGAATTCCCCATGAACAGCTTCAACTTTCAATAGAAAGGCAACACCCAATGAATGATTTGCTTTCCAAGTTTGGAATGAAAACTGGACTTTTTCCTTTTAAATGAAGAAAGCATTAGCATAAGCTGTTCATTGTTAACTGTTTTGGGGTTTTTTTTGTTTTGCATGGTGGGAGTTAACTTATATCACAAACATCTCCCAGCTACATATGCTATTTAATTCCCTACCCTTTTGCAGAGAAGCTAGAAATAACATCCAGGAAACACCGCCTCGGCCACCCCTCCCCTGTTGCTGCTACACTTGCCATACTGTCCCTGCAAGTATTCATAGCAGCTAATTTCAGAAGTCTCAAGCCATGGGATGCTTGCGTGGGGCAGGGAGGGATGGAAAGGCTTCGCAGCAGCCCCCTGGGGACACTTACCTCCCAGCCTCGGCCGCCCGTGCTCCATCCCACCACAGGGAGAGTCCCTTCTGCTCCTGCTTTTTAGTCAAGACGTGGCGCTTTGGCAGAGGCAGGGGAGCGTGGGTGGCTCCCCCCACCCCAGCCACCCCACTCCCACAGTGGTTGCACAACCCAGGTTTGCAGTGGGAGGAGCAGCTGGACTCCCCTGCTGTCATGCAGGGTGAGCCGAATGGCCCAGCTGATGATCCTGAAAGGGGATCAAGTGGGTGGGAGAGACTGGAGTGGTCCAGATGATTCCCACAGCTGTGCAAGGAGGACCCGCATGTGTGGGGGCAGCTCCAGCTGTGGGATGTTTTCGCTAGCCTCTCGGCTGCCTTCCAAAAGGGAGCCAAAGTGGCCGATGGACAGCAGGGTTTCGGCAGGACTTGCACTCAGGGCACCTTCCAAAAAACAGAGAGCTGGGTTTGCTGTCACTGTTCACATAGGCTGTCGTGCCATCAGCCACACGTGCAGCCACCCACGTGCGTGGCAGGCAGGAGGCTCCCCATGCAAACTGGGAGAGCATGAAATGGCCATGAGCACCAGTGTAGCAAGGTCCTAAACACAAAGAAAGTGGAAATGTTAACTGAAATATCAATGCTGGACATAGCACCCATCCAGGTATCTTCCAGGGGTAAATGATCCCAAATTTGCTATTAGCTCTTTAAGCTGTTTGAATAACCAAGAAGGCTGCAAGGGAGGCAGGGAAAAAACCCATCCAAGGTCTGCAGAACAGAGGGTGGTAAATAAAGCAGCTCCATCCAACAGAGACATCTGCTCAGAGCCTGCATTCAAAACTGCAGAGGCATGAGATGGGCCGGTAGCTGGGAGTTGAAACTAGAAGTGGAAATAAGATGCACATTGGTAACAAGGAAGGCTAGCGATAGGAAAAGTCTGCTGAGCTTTGAGGCAGACCCAGGCACTTGAACAAAGTATGTTTGGTTCGTGGAGGGACAGGACTCACAGCCCCTGTGCTGGGGCACTGCTGGGAATGTGGCAGCCTGGACTGCCACCCGTCTGCAGCAACCACGAGAAAAAAAATCAGCCTTCTCGGGCTTCCCTAACCCGGGATTTCCCACTGCTTCTGCCCAATGCCCGGCTCCTGGGTTTGGCCCCACCGGGTTCGAAGCACGTGCCTGGTCTGGGGCTGGCGGTGCCAGCCATGCTCCGGCACAGGTCTGTGAGCAGTGGCTGAGAGTGATGCACTTTGCAGGGGCTGGAGCCTGTGAAATCAAACGTCAAATAAAAATTCAGGTTTTGCTCTCCCAGGCCAGTGGGATGCAGTTACTGAGGTGAATGGGCACAAGCCTTGCACGTCTTTGACACTGTTGGGGTTTGTGCAGGCTACATCTCCCAGCCCTCCCCTCCCACTGGACTCTTCTCCAGATGCACAAAACCTTGCACCTGCAAAGATGCTTGCCAGCACTCAGCAAAAAAGAGTAGGGAATCCACAAAAGCGAATATTTTGTTCTTTATGTGCTCCTGCTGTATTTCCCAGCAGGCATCCAAGTGACTTGCAGTTAGAGGGACACTGCGGCAGCTCTCCAGGAGTGGTGTTAGTGCTTTTGGGAGGGCAGTTCAGGGAAGCTGCCTAGAAGAACAGGTTTTGTTTTGTCGTAGATGAGCTACCGGCATGGAAATGGGGCCAGATGCCTTTGCTGCAGCTGCTTACAGCAGTAGTGGCTTCAGTCATCCCTGATGGGGGATCTGGTCTGGAGCCTGTCTGGAGGTGGAGGATGAGAGGCAGCAAGTGTTACTGCATGAGTCTAGGGTAGAAACACCTCCAAAGCTGCAGTGCCCTGGGATTAAATCTCACTTTCCTGTGATCTGCCTCAGATCTGTGGTGTTTCCCCTCTCCAAATACCCCTGCGATGGTCTGGACCAGGTATGCAGAACAAAGTATTAGTGGAGATGGACAGTGAGATAGCCGGGAGATAATTACTGTAATTATGCACATGCACACACATGCCCAGGGTGCTGAAAAACCCTTGGAAACACACAGTGAAATTCTGGTTGCTTTACTCACCTCTGCTGCTGGCACAGCAGGGGATGGCATCCTGGTCCCTGTGCTCTGCCATCCCCTGCTGGCAGGGACACCCAGGACCCATCTCTCCAGCTTCCCTCCAGGGACAGTCTGTGCAGAGCAGAGAGGAATGAGCACATTGGGGGTGTTTTAATATGGTCTGAGAGCTGAAAAAAGCCTTCATGGCCTGGCGTTCAAACAGAGCATCTCTTGTTAACCCTTGGGCCAGTCCCCCTGAATTTCTGTCCTTGTGAAGACAGGGGCAGACATGGCTGCAGAGGTCCCTGTCACCCTTTCTGCAAGTGGGATCCACTGCCACCCCGTCGGGGAGGGAAGGGGGACCCTGGTATCGCACACACAAATTATTGGGGGAAAAGGGCTTTGGCTGAGGGATGGGATGTGCCCAAGGGAGGGCACATAATTTGGGGAACTATTTTACCACCTTCCCCGTGCTCAGCCTGGGACACCAAGCAGCTGGGTTTATCCACATCCTCACATACCAAGACACAAGCCTCGTTAGATGTTGGGGGTGTATTGGTCATGGTGGACCATGGGGAGAGCCAGGAGCAGTAAATAAACATTGGTGGCTTGGAAGGAGCACTGGGAACGGGACGCTCACGTGCCTGCCCACTGGCGAGCCCCTTCTCCCCTTGAGGAACAAAGCTCCCTGGCACCATGGCACAAGCCTGGGCTCTGCAACGGGCTTTTTATCCTTAAAGTAGAGGGAAGGAGAAACTTAATACATCCATTTAGTCTTAATCAGATAGGAAAGGCACCTTCTCTGCAAAACTCCAGCACCAGTTTTACCATCTCTGTTTAAAATAACACTTTAAGCCAAGAGGGGCAAATCTATGTACAAGTCTTAGCACAGCCCGCTTGGCTGTTTTCTAGGCTTGTGTCAGCAGCTTTGGGCATGTGTCATGGTGAAGGGGGACAAGAAAAAGAAAAAAAAGTGGAGTTTCTTGTTAAGCCAGCCTCTAAGCAAAGCAGGGTGCTCACCATCAAGCAGCTGCTGCTGCCACACACGCTCAGGAGCTGATGGGATGGGGGGTCTGGGCTCATCAGTGAAACACTTCATTTTCCACTCTCCAATTGTCACTACCTCCCCTTACTGACCAGAAGGCTTTAAGAACCATTTCTTTACTGCACATAGAGGTGAGGCTGCCCTAAAGGCGTCTGTTGCCTCTCACTACTTCCCATGAGGCTGCAGGATACTGTGATCCATGGGGTAAGCAGAGGCTGCAAGCAGCTGCTGGTGGGAAAATATATTTCCCCCCACTATTTCTTAGAGCCTGGATTTTGGCTCTGAAAAAAATTGCTTATGCTTTGGCCCCAAGGCCAAAAGGCAATTTCCTTCTTTAAAAAAAAAAATACAAAACTGCTACCCCAAGCGTCAGGGGCTGTTTTCCTACTTACTTTACTGTTTCCAGCACACCGAGGACACTTAAGCACTGCAGCAAGTGGTGACAAACACTGGCAGGGCACTTACATTTCTTTGTAATCAGATCTAGGTATACTGAGTATCTTAAACTCTTCCTGAAAACTCAGAAGAGACATCACCGTTAAGGAGACCCAAAGGATGTGGTGGAACAGACATGGGCTGTAGCAGGTACTATTGGAGAGGGATTTGCTTGCTAGGCAAGGAGGTGTCTGTGTGGAGGGCACAAGTGTTTTACTGCAACATACTTGGCAAAGTTTAACCTGATTTAATAATAGGTCACTGAGTTTTCCAGGCACATAACCTGCGGAATTTGTCAAGAAGCAGCTGCTTGTTAAACCTGTTGCCTCTTATTTGCGTTAATGAAGCCAGGAGAGCTGCAGTTTTAAAATTCTTGGTTTTGGAGGTTTTAAAATGTACAATTAAGAGTTTCCCCAAAAATCTTCACAAGAACCTTGATGGACACATACAGCCTCCCTCACACACCATGTCTTCATATCAGGACGCAACGCGGATAAACACGTACACCCCCGAGTTCCATGGGAGATGCACCCAAATAACACACAGCACCAAGAAATGCTTTAGACCCTCCTCATCACTTCTGAGCGAAACCTCAGGGGTTTGGGGTCTGTCTCTGTCATTTCAGAGGTAATAAAACATAACTACTGAAGAGACTGTCAGAGCAAACAGGAGTTACAGTTAAGGTAACCTGTAAGCAAATAATCATAAGGAAGAGCTGCCTGGAGAGCACATGGTTAAAACATGCACACCCTGTCCAGAAGGTGCCTTTCTACCACCACCACCAGGTGAAGTCATCCATCAGCCTCTGAGCGTTTTCAAAAATTCAGTCAACCCAGTTGACCCCTTTCTGTAAATATTGACCACGCTCCCAGGCCAGGAAGTTCAAATGCTTTCAATTCCTGCTGCCTTACCAAGAGCATCTCCAGCAGATGTGTGCCCATGGCTGACATTCCTGTCCCCTGGCACAGGGACACGACAGCACTCCTAATTCAGGCAGAGATATGCTCCTGCACCACCCTAGCCTCCCACCTAGGAGCACTTTTGTGCATTTATACCCAGAAATTAGGGTTTGTTTTTTTTTTTTTTTAAGAGGACAAAACCCCCAACACCAAGCAATGCGCTGCTCTCAGACCACTCAGAAGTACCTTGCTGAGGAGCCAGCACAGGCACTGCGGAGCTGCATCAGCTGGCAGATCTTCTTTCACCTCTGATAGCTTCACCAGACCCTAGGAGACAGGATAGGAAGGGACCTCAGGAACATTTGACCCATCTTCTCCTCCAAAGCAGCTCTAACTGACTTTTACCATCTTGTTTCCTTCACCTGTTTTAAAAACCCATGGTGATGGTGATGGTGATGGTGATTGGTGATTGGTGATTGGTGATGGTGATGGTGATGGTGATGGTGATGGTGATGGTGATGGTGATGGTGATGGTGATGGTGATGGTGACTCCAGCACCTCCCACACAACCCCATACTTGCCTTTGGAGTGGCTGTCAAGTTTTCTTTTATCTCCACAGCAGAGACAAGCTGACAGCATTTGGAGATAATTGAGGCGAATTTGCAGTATCACCTCCCCATCAGTTTAAATGGGACCTCTCCAGATTAAACTGATAGAGGAGCTCTGACTGGCTCATGCCTTGGCTTGCTAATTGGTCTGAGAAGCTGCTGAGCACTCACAGGTGGTCCTGGGGCTGCTCAGTACCACTGAAGATTAGGCGCGCTGGCTGGTGTTTCCTATTCATATTTTGTAAATTATTTTCTAAGAGGAAATTGTTCTGCAGGGGACAGAGTATTGGATTATTTCTCTGAGAGCTTCACCCAGCTGATAAGATCAGGGTTGAGGGAGGTTGGACCACTGTAGCCAAGGCAGTCAGACTGCAGATAATTAAATGGACTGATGGCATGAGAGGGTGGGCGGCAGGAGGAGAGACAACAGCCCAGCGTGCACAGAGAGGTGCAGCAAGGAGACACGATGCTGCTGGGGGATCTTGGGAGCCAAGCTCTGTCCCTTTTGTCCCCTCTGACTGGAAGGAGAAGGGACTCGTTGACCTTGGGGGGTGGAAAGAAAAAAGCCTGGGACCTCTGGTTTAATCCATACAACATGGGTCTGGGACAGGAGTGGTGACACATGGAATAACCTGGCAATAGCTGCTCCTAATGAGTATCTTCTGGGACAAGCAAATCCTAAGACCAGCCACCCCATATCTGCCTTGTCTAAAGCAATACTGGCTCTCCAGCGCTTCCTCCTGACAGCCCAGTCCTCACCTTTGCTGAAGGACTCCCATGGTTTTGTTCAGGTTGCCAAGTATGTAATCAATTCCACAATAGAACAACAACAACAAAACCTTTTTTGTCTGGAAATATTAGTGTCCAGAGAGTAAGTAATGGATTGGTCAGGACTGGAGACAAGACTTCTCTTCTGTCCTGTCTTCCCAGGAATCAACTCTTCTGTCTCCTGTGCTCAGAAATACCTGTAGTGTGGGACAGGCCCATAGTCCTCGTGGTGAAACGCCCTGCTTGTAACACGTCAATCACAAACCACAACAAAATTCATAACAGCAAATGCATAATAAAAATATTTTTCCTCTTATCTAAAGAGAAAGTGTGGCCCGAAGTGGTGTTGGTCTGCAGGACACATAAACCAGCATTGTCATGCTCTGCATTTCACAATAATTCTGATAATCACCGCTGTACCTGTTTCCCCTGAAGACATTTTGAAAGATTGCAGTGCTGCAAAACAGAGCATCAGCTCCAAGAGGTGACCTTAGGGCGTACGGAAAGGAACTGCCAGGACTGACAGTCTGGCAGGGACCGTTCCCTCTGCTCTGGAGGGGTCCACCTTCTCCTTGGCCTCTGGGGAGAGCACCACCGCCATGTCCAACCCCAAATTCCCCAGACCAAACGCCAAAATGGTCTTCCCTTTGCATCTCTCAGGGGTCTTGTGGAAATATTGGCCCTTGAACTTCTCAATATCTGCAAGGAGAAGAGATGGAAGGAGTGTCCAGGGCTCCAGGAGCCTTGAACTGCAATATTCAGCACAACTTTGGGTACAACCTAAAATCCCAGGGTACTGGGACCCACACTTTGGTGGTGACAACATGGCAGATTATATATATTGGGTCAGGAGACAGAGGAAAGGTGGGTGAAGCCAGGGCTGAGCTCAGAGCTCTGTTTCATTGCTTGCTTCAGGACCACTGCGCTACAGAGCTGCCTTTGCCTGAGCTCAGATGGTTCACAAGAAACACATTCATCCTTGAAAAAAAATGAGCTATGAGAAGTAAATGAACGCAGTAAATCTAAGTTTTCAGGGAAGCGTGTAAATGGTCTATAAGAACTATTGAAACATTGTCTTGCTGCTGAGGCAGCAGAAATGGGAGCTGCTGTTTGCTAAGTATGGCAAAAGAGCCACGTTATGTTTTGGCAGACATTTAAAGAGTGGCTGAAGGAGGGGAGCTGGGAACATGGCTCCTCCCCGACAGCTTTCGTGTAAAATGCAGCGTCACATGCTGATGGAACCAGCTCAGAAACACGTTGCTCCTTACCACCCTCTTCTCCCCCAGATAAAGACCCCCAAGCTCAGAAACAGTCTCCCAGCACCCCGTTTCCCAAGGCCACGCACAGGACTCACACAATACCGCTGCTGCAAAATGGCAGGGATGTGCATGGAAAAAAGCTGGGATTGCAAACGCCCTTTTTGCAGTAAACCCAGATGGTAACCCCTGCCCTGCCCACTGAGTGGGATTTTGCCGGCATCTCAGACAACAGACTGTGGCAGGGATTGAGCTGGTGTGAAAGTGGGGAAGCAGCTGCTGTGGTCTCTTTTTGCAGCCACCCCTTCAAGAATTAGGTGGACTTTTCTGGAGAAGCGTGTGAACAGCATGGTAACCCATCTGGGGACCATGGGTCTGCATCGCCTGCCTCCTGCACTGGCTCCCAGTAACAGCCGCATGGTCTCCAGGAATATCGTCAGTTCTGGGCTTTACCAATGAAACCAGAAACACAAGCACAAACAGCTGTGATATTTTTTCAAAGGTCTAAGCCTCATTTTGTGAAGCATAAGGGAGGAGTAATCCAATAGCGGTGAATCATCCATCTCGCGTCACGTGGCATTTGTGTCAACGGCCAAGGACAGCCACCATAGCCTAGCTGTAGCCCCGCGGTGTTGGATGCAGCACCGAGGTGTTGGAAGGGGACAGTGCTGGCTGAGCATTTGGGCTATTCCTCTGCTTTTCCCCAGACCATGCAGGATGGTGCCTTTCCAACCCTCATAGCGAATCTTCATTTGCTTCCAGCCAAAGATAGCCTGAAGGCTTTGGTTTCAGCCCCTCCAGTGGGGCGTAGGCTGGGTGCCAGGCTGGCTGTGGACAGGCCAGCCACCTCCCTGGCTTCCCACCTTACAGCTGGTATTATTCTGGAAGTAACTTCCCCATCTGGTACGTATGCAGCTTGTTAACCCTGCTCCTAGACATGTGCCTCTAGCAGCACTCCATAAAAGAGCTTTTACGTCAGATGGAGTCCAGCAGGACATATGGATGTATATGGTGACCGACACCAACCATCACGACATCAAAAATGACCAGTTCCTCCTTCCCATTAGTTTCAGTGACAGCAACCCACTGGCTGGTGGTTAAGAAGTCCCAACATTTTTTTTTTTTATCCTGATGACTGTAGTCTGAAAGGAAACCATAGCAAATGCATCAATACGTGGGTTGCTGTGGGATGCTAATGTGAAACAGGCAGAGCTGGATGCTCAGTTGTGCTTCCCATCCTCACTTGCCCTCAAATAGCTGGGCCAGCTGTAAGCAATGGGTCAACTCAGGCCCTCCTGGCTTTTTCCCCTTAATTGGTGGGGGATTTCTGGGAAACAAGCATTTGCTGACCCCCACAGGGACAGAGAGCCTGGCCTCAGTGGCATAGCGTGTGGGGAGCAAGCACCCCCTGGCACCGATGCTGTTGCCTCCCACTGTTTCAGCAATCTCTGGGCTATGGGAGGCAGGCTGGGGGCTGGGCTGGCAAACTGGTCCTTGAGAGGTGAAGCACTTGCTCCAGCAAAGCAAAAATAATTGCCATGGTATTTGGTCTGCAGGACACTGTGCAGGTTCACTTGATCTTCACCCAGCAGCTAGCCTTGGTGTTGGCATCCCCAAGGCATCTGGCAGTAGCAATGTCATGAAATGCTGGCTAAAATTCTGGCTTTTTGGAGCAAACTGGTAGTGGGTGAAAGTATCATGGGTGGTTACTGGGTTTGCATGTGTAAAATAATTAATTGTTTGAATAGCAGAGGAAGGTGGAAGCTGGTGTAAAAGGAAACATGGGACGCATGTCTGCTCTACAAAAGACTACCCCACGATGTCCTTGTTCGGAGGGATGATGCTGAGTTTGAGGTTTTGGTCCTGGGGTGGGTTTGCACACATGAGAACAGCTGCAGAACAGAGGAATTAAAAAATAGCAGCTGGGTATAGCTTCCCCGTGATCCTCTGGCCAGCAGTAACACCCTGCAATCTGCCCAGGGAAGAGCAGTGCAGCCGGCATGCTCTCAGCAGCGCAGACACAGGTCATGACCTCATGTCTGATAGTGATGAGGTCATTCAAGCCATTTTGCAGATGTAAGCCAGCCCCAGAGAGCCCTTGTGACAGCCTGTCCCACATTCATTTATTGGCCGCACCTGGGGAAGAGGGGCTGCCCTGCCAGTGCCTCATAAACCCTTTTCTTTCATTTCCTGACATCATCTCTGCTTGCCCCATTGGTGCCCTGACACCTCCCCAGTGCATCCCACAGCTCCCAGTGCCAACAGCTGCCTCTTCTCCCCACTGCCCTTTCTTTCACAAAGCCTGGTACTTTGGCTTCTGGCACCCATTGCATTCAGTGTGGGTCCTGCCAGCACCCTGCAGCTCAACACAAGGCAAGCAGTGACATTCCCACCACCACGGTCCGTGTCCTAGCCGGTTAACAAGGCTGCCATCCCCAGCTAGAAAGAAAAATCACGCTGATACACCATGCACAGCTTGTAAGAGAATTTAAAAAACTGATCAGATGATGCCACTATCTTTCTATTTGTGTTTGTTTCTGAGATAGTCAGCACATCTGAGGTTTTCCAAGTTGGACCACAGTCATAGGAAAGGTTTGCTTCCCACCACCGGTACGCATCGTTTGGACTGGAAGAAATAAAAGCAGGCAAACGTCTTCATCTCCTGGCAGGAGGAAGTGTGTTAGCAGGGCACTCGGGCAGAGGCGCTGAAAAGGGAAGGGCAGGCAACCTACAGTCTCACTGCCTGGGCTAGAGCTCACAGTAATGATATTATTTTGCATTTACATGGTGCCTTTCATAAAACCATGGAGCATTTTGCAAAGCTATAAATTATTGCTGTATGGAGGAGAAAAGCAAAGATGCCTGCAGCTGCCCACAGGCAGAGGGCTTCCTGGGGAGCACCAAAATTATGCCATGGGCTGGTTTCACCCCTGGCAGATGGATGCAAAGAAAAAGCGTGCAGGATCTGGCTACATCAGGAGTTCAGCAGCTCACCAGGATCCATCCAGCTCCTCCCTACTTGCTCAGGTGAGGGTGAACCTTGGAGGCTTTGCCCCCCACCCCAGGGTGGGAAATTGGGCAGATGGCACATCCCCATCAGCCCTGGACAAACCTCAGGGGTAGCCACAGAGAGGGGTGAGCTGAGGTGCAGGTGCCCATCCGAGCTGTTGCTGTGGGGCTGGTGATGCCCGGTGGGAAGTGAAGCAGCTCAGAGAGGGATCGCTCCAAGGATGCTCTCACCATGGCTGCAGCAGCCACGGCACTGGGTTACGCAGCCCCGGCTGGGCCAGGCATTTTGGCTGGCAGACACAGTTTATCTCAGCTTTCAGATGCTCACATGTTCCAGTAAAGTCCAGATGTTGTTCTGAGAGCTGGTGGGCCATTTACTTATTACCAGAGTATTCCTCTTGATATTTTAATCTGATTTTTTTTTCATCTGGGTATCTTTCCCCACTGGACAAAAACATGGATGTTTCTGTTATGAAAATTATTTTTCAAAAAGGCCAATTCAGGCAAGCTCATTTTAGCCAGAGCACAAGCTGTACACCAAAACTTTTCTCGAAAAACCAAACACCTTGACTCCAGTTTTCCACCAGAAAAAGAGGCAGGGAGACAAAGTTGTGTAGCAATGCACCACTACTTGAACACATTTAGAGGGATAAAATAATCAGCATTACTTACTGGGGCTGGTATTTACACTCTTTCATAGCCCCAGCCGTGAAACCTCCCAAATTTACCAGGCATGGAGATTGCACCTGATTTATCAATGCCATTTTTTAGGCATCTCTCAATGAATTATTTTCAGGGTAATGAGCAGGGCAGCAGCACACGTTGCCCAGCAGGAGAAAGCATCCCATGTACACACACTGCTCAGTACTCCTGCATCCCTCCCCATCCTCACCATGTGCCTCCGGGGTCCCCTACCAGTAAAGGGCAGCAAGGAGGAGGAAGAGCACCCCCAGCACAGCCAGACAGGGGAAGGCAGTGGGGGTGGCAGGGGTCATGCGTGTCCACATGGCCAGCAGCATTCGGTCCCACTGGGTGAGAATGGCCTTTCTGGCCCCGCTCCACTTCCCCAGGCCCATTCAACCTAAACTGGTAGAGGCTGCAGGGACCAAAGACGACCTCCAGGGCCAGCCACAGGTCCATCAGCAGGAGCTTCAGCACACTGCGCTTCACGCCGATGGCCAAGGCCAGCTCATCCATGTAGGTAATATAAACCGTCTGCAGCGTGGTGCTGGTTCCCATACCTTTGGGGGAGAGAAGAGCTTTAAGCGTACTCCCCCTTTTTTTCCTTTAAGCACAGTGAAGGCAGAGCCTGTCCTCTGCTCTCCCCCAGCAAACCTGGTGAGTGGAGTTGCCTAGGGGCCACAGCTCCAGGGGACATGCATCATTGCTGCTGTTAGTGGAGTAATCTGGCTCACAAGAAAACATTGTGTCTTGAAACTTCCTACAATGCAATGGTTTCTAAAAACAAAAGAAAACATTGCTTGGACCAGGTTCAGCTTTCACTGGTTATATTCATATTTTTAGATGAATATATACACTATAATATCAGATACACTTAGAGAGGGGGGAAAGCAAGGCACTTCCATGAACTTTATGAAAAAAAAAAAAGTGTCACTTTGAAGAATAATGATGGAAATGTTCTATTTCTGCTGGGGCCTCACCCTGACTGTGTGTGAATGAGAAATGCTTTTTCAGCCTGATTACACTCAGTGATGGCAAATGAGCATTTTCAGACAGGAAATCTTTCCATCACAAGTTTTCAACCCAAACTTGCCTGATTCAGGCCTCTGCAGTGCCTGTATCCAGCCCACTTGGGGCCGAGATGATAGCAGGGCTCTTCTGCCAGCACAGGGAATCCCATCAGCTGCACTTACCACTTGAGCTTCCTCCCCATCTTCTCAATGTCATCCATCATCTCGATGACTGGGGGGGAGCATGTACTGTCCTAGAAAGAGCAGGAAGAGCATCAGCAAAGGGAAGCGATGCCCAGGCAATCCCTCCTGCAGCAGATGGGGTTTGCAGGGATCAGCTGAACCCTTGGGTGCCTCTCTTCCCTTTGGTGTCAAGAACTGGGCTTGGGTGTTGAAGGTGTGACAACACTGGCTCCCCTGTCCTTAAAGGTGTGCAGCGATGCCCAAGAAGCTCTTCATCCCCACCACAGGGACTCCATTGATATCTGCAGTGGGCTGAAGAGTGATCTGCTCCCACGGTGAAAAGCACCCCATCACATGGAGAACCCATTATTGGTATTTCTGACCAAACCCCGTTGTGTTCCTCAGCACTCAGGCTCTGCCCTGATTTTCAGTTTGAGCCTGCCCATTGCTGCTGGGAAATGCTACTTCCCATTAACAGAATATAGACCTTTGCCTAGCACATGTCCATCCACCTATCCTGAAACACCTTGACTGCCCAGCAGCACTGGAGGTCCGCTGTTGGGATGATGGGTCCAAGGGACTGGACCAGCCCAATGACTGCCATGGTTGGCTTCTTCAGCTGAGGGGTGAGGATGCCTTTGTAGAAGGTGACCCGAGTGTCCCTGCTTTTGATGATGGAATCATCCTCCACGAAAGGGTAGGAGTAACTGTAACCAGTGGTGAAGATGACCACATCAACATCACCCTGCACAGTCCCATCTTGGAACAAGATGGGCATCTCTCTGAACTACTTCACATTCAGCTTCATCACCACCACACTGCAGGCAACGCAGCTCGGGAGGTTGTAGTTGAACACCAGCTCCTTGCGGGAAGTTCTGCAAGGACAAATGTGATAGAGCTGTCACAGAGGTGGCTTCTGCTGCTGGCCCAGGGTAGGCACAGTCCAGCCCCGTCCAGAAACAGCACCCCTGGGGGGTTTGGGGATGGATGACCCCATGCATACCTGTTCAGTGGCATGATGCCAAAGTTCTCGTGCTTGAAGAATCTGTTCATGCCTCTCGCGTACAGCCATTTGCTGAGCACCTTGGGGAGTATGTTCTCCAGCCAGGTCCAGAAACAAGCAATGACAGCATATCCTGGGGGTAGTTGTTGTCCCAGGCACAGCTCATGACCCAGGACCCACTTTGGGAGCTCAGGTAGACCTGGGGGGACAGCCAGGAAGAAGTGAGCTGCCCCCATGATGGCTGCGAGCCCCCAGGGCTGTCTCACAGGGGCAGTGGCACATGCTTGAGCAGATGGGGACCCCCACCCTGTCCCCAGTGGCTCTGGTGTAGGTCCCCATACCTGCGACGCCACGGTGCTGAGCTCCACAGCAATGTTGCAGCCGGAGTTGCCCAAGCCTATCACCAGCACCTTCTTCCCTCTGAACTTCTCTGTCTCCTTGTCGTCTCGGCTGTGGAAGTAGCAGCCTTTAAACTTCTGTATTCTGAGGAGAACAGAAAGGGTCATAATTGACCACAGGAATGAAAAGGAGAGGCTGTGCTGGCCTTGGGATCTCCCCTTCTTGCAGATGCTGCTGGTGCATCCATCTGAGCATTTCTCACAGTAGCAGATATCTCCTGTAGGCAGAGGAATGCTGCAAACCCGTAGTTGGATGGGATTTGTCTCTGGCTCCATTCAACATTTAAAGAGAAAGAGTGTGCAAGCACAGGATACCTTTGCACGGTATTCCTGTACCCCAAAAGGGTACTATTCCAACCCCAGCATCACCCCAAGGCACCTGGACAGCCACACTCCATCCCCTTGGCATGGCTTTATACCCTTGCAGTGTGAGCGACAGGGCAGCAGTTTTCGTTTTTAAAAGAGAAAATGGTAAAGGACCTGAAGGGAGTTTTCCTGACCAGTTGGTGCCTCAAGCCCGTGTCCTCCAAACAGACTCCCAGCACCAAATATTTCTTCCCAGAGAAAGTTTTTCCCAATAATGTGCCTGTACACAGAGGGGCAAAGGCTGTCGGGTAACACGCATGACATTTGTACTACAAATCATGGGAAAATGCCAAAAAAGTGTTTTACAAAATCCTTTTAAGAAAAATCTTCTGTTAAAGGAAACAGCCTGAAATATTTTTTTTCCTGGGAAAGATTAGCATGGTCCCTGCTTTGATATAGTTTGCATACTGAGTCTTTTTTCTTAAAAAAACCAGGTTTTGATTTCCTGAATGGACCTCCATCCCCAAAAACATTGCTCTCCTTTTAATGCTGAAAAGGCATTTTTTGCAGGGAAGAACATTGTGATGGAAGGTATTTGCTCGGCTGTGTCCCAGCAGATGAATTCTACATGCGCAGTTTACCTGGGAAGTCAGCGGGGGGGAAGGTTTGTGTAGGCGTGATGGCCAGAGCAAACCATAACAGCATCAAGAACCGCTGTCTCTTCCTTCCCATCTTGCTGGGTCACCACTTCCCATTGCCCCGTCACAGAAAAGTCCAGGTGTTTTTTAACCTTGGTGACCAGGGTCTTAAAGGAAGCAAAATAAAGAGATCCATAGGTGTCCACGTAGTGGACTGAGATATTTAGGGAGTCAGTGGGTTTCAGAGGTCCCAGGGATGTTTGCCCCTGTGATTTCATGCCGGCAGCTCTGGGGAGCACACAAAGAGGGGACCTGATGAGACCTGCTTTAACAAAACCAAGAGGGTTTTTTTTCCCCAGAATATTTTCTCCCAGGATTTTCCCTGCAGCAAGGAGACCTGGGCATGGAGGCAATGTCCCTCCTGCCCAGATCCCCCCACTACTCGCTGCCCTTCTCCGCTCCAGGCTTTTTAGCTTGACCTGCTCCAGCACATATGGTTCAAAGTGCTTGGCATACTTACAGATGTGGTCCTGGAGCCTGGCATCACGCGTGTAGTTGGGGTGGTCATCAGGGAAGGGGAAGTCGGAGTAACACATCGTCTCTTTCCAGGAGTTGGTGAAGGCAGTGCGGTAGATGCTGGCTCTGCCTTCCTCTGCCTGGTCCTGCATGGGAGAGGAGCATGGACATGTCCCATTGCAGGGAACATGACCCCTGCCTGTCCTGGAGCCCTGCACCAACTCCTCCAGATACCATCGCCCCCTGGCCTCCACCTCCAGGCTGGAGCCAGAGAAAACCAGCAAAGCCATCAAGTGCAATAACCAAATAAACCCCTATGAACGTAGACGTGTCCTAACAGGCCAGGAGGAAGGTTTGCGTCACCAAAGGCATTTAGGAGCCTGTTACATCTGCATTTGCCAGGGAAAGTGGAAACCATGCATGCAGTGGAACAGAGGCTGGCCCAGTCCGGTTCTGCCCAAAATGGCCAGCCCCACACATTGCCCTGTCCCCATGGAGGCGGGGGNGACACTTGTCACTCAACAGCACAAAACACAGGTAATGCATTTTCCTTTCCCAACAGCCTTGATGCCAGGATAGAGCTGGGAAAAGTGCAGTGAGGTTTCTGTGCTGGAAAATTCATATTTGGGTTAGCCAAATGATTACCAACTTCCAGTAAAAGAAAAAACTCAAACAGATAAGGAGCTGAAGTGGTTTTTTTACTTTTCCCCTCGATGGTGATATTCTGTTCCGAAATTCTCCAGTATACATACCAAAAAGTGTTGCCAAACTTTCTGGAGGAATTCACTGGAGCCCTCCCCAGAAAAGAGAGAAAACATGTGGTCCATGTTTTGAGATGAATTGAATGTTTCAGATCATCCAGAACAAGCTTTCTGCCCTCCCCCTCTGCCCCAGGGTTTAACTCACACGGGCTCAATTCCTTTCCCTAACGGCACCCTGAGCTGCTCCTGCAACTGCAATCGCACCCCAAACTGTCCCCTCCACCCTAGCCTGCCGGCAAGTGGGCACATGGCACGAGATGGCTCTGGGTCCAGCCCTCTAGTTGTTTATTCATGCCCTTTTTTGGCTCCATGGTGCATGGCCACTATGTAAAAGCATGCTGAGACCTACCCTGAGCAGCAGCAAGTGCTCTCCAAGGTGGGGTGACTGCTGGCAGCCCCACAGGGTGACTTTTGCAGAGCCTGAAGGCTTGCGTTTCAGAGCTGTACCCATCTCCATGGGCTTCGAGAGGAGCATGAGCACGTCTTTGGTGCAGCCCCAAGGGGTTTGCAGCCCCTTAGCTGGGGAGAAGCTGGTGGCTCCCTCTGTCCCCAAAGGACAGGGGTTGGCAGTTCAGAGGGGACTTGGCTCAGCAAGCCAAGGGTTGGCCAGGCTGTTCCAAGGGTAAGAGAGGGGACCTGAGGACCTGTATTGAACCAGCTAAGCCCTCCCACATGCAGCCATCAGAGCAGAGCAAGTGGGTGCAGGCACACAGGGTGCAGCCAGGTGCAGCCTCCCAGCCCCAAGGACACAGGTTTCCCCAGCCAGCCAAAGCCATTCACCATGTAGCACCAGAACATCCCCCCCTACATCCTTGCTCTGCTCATGGGCTCCAGCCCCTCATCCAGGCAGCACTTGGTGGCCACCAGCCTGCTGACGCCTGCACCCACCACTACCACACCATGCTGTCCTGCCTGTGGGAGAACACAGCTGTGGTGGAGCGGAGACTGGTCAGGCACGCTCAACCAGGTGGGCCTGCAGCCCCTAACAATACCCTGCAGGAGCAGGGCACCTCCTCTCCAGCACAACTCCTCCAGCTCCCTGAATAACCCAGGGAGTTTCTTGCTCATCCTTGCTCACCTGCTTCCCGTGCAGCCCCCAGGTACGTGGGTGGAAGAGCTTTCCCCAGTATCCAGGGGCTCTCTTGCCAAGAGGAGCGGTGGATCAGGAGAAGCTCCCCTGAAAGAGCAAAGCTCTTTTATGCAGCTTTGCATAGGAGGCAGGGCCAGCACCGAGGGGTTGTTTTGATGAGCGAATTGCACTGTTTGGACTTTAGCAAGCCCAGAGCTGTAAGATGAGGAGGAGCTGTGGGCACAGAGCTGCTAAATTAGGAAATAAAGTGTTGGACTGAAATTACTGCAAGACAGAGCCCAGGGTCACTGAGCAGCATCTCTCGCATGCGTGCACACACACACCTCTCCAAAACAGCACGGCGATGCCCTTGTCATCAAGAATAGCAGGTAGGACCAGGCTGCCCAACCTCACCCCATCCTTCCACCCCAGCACTGCAGTTATTCCCCTGCAAAGAGGGCAGGTGGCAGTGCTGCCCCAGGGACAAGCCACCCCAGCATCGGGCAGGTTCTTATTCAAAGCATCTGACCGCTTTCCCCCCTTCTAATTAAATGGGGCAAGCGCGTTTCAGAGGGCATCTTCAGGGAAGGACAAAGTTCAGGAGGAGCCTGTTTGCAAATCCCAATCCATCTCTGCACTCTTCATCTAAGTCTCATTGTGCCAGTTCCTCCATCAAATCCCTGCCTCCAGACAGGTCCTGGGGGAGAGCTGTTCAGCTGGGAGTATGCCCGTTTGAAAGCCTACGTTGTGCAGTTGCTGGAGCCTCTAAAATTGTCTAAGCTGGGCTGTTAATTCGTGCTAAATTGACTTGAAATAAAATAGAGCAGAGAATGCCAGAAAAATGATTGAACGACCAAACTGAAAGAGAATGAAATTGCTAACTTTTCCACTACCTGCCAAATTGGTTGGGCTTTCCAAGGGATCAGCTTTGGGAGTCATGGTTAAGCTGACTTAATACAAATAAGCTGCCAAGCTGGCTTTATGGATTCCCAGCCTAGAGGAGGTGTGGATCCTCTCCTGCAGGACATGACCTGGAGGAGGAGGATGACTTCTATGAATTAAAACATTTGTCAGAAAATGACAGCCAGGAGCTATGCACAGCAAGAGAGCATGCCTGCTCCTAGCCCTGGCATGGGGATAGGAAAGGTCAAGCCAAGGCAGAAGGAGGGGAACAAAGGTGCAGGAAGAGTCAATCATTTATCTGGAGTGACACAGCTGTCAAGCATCTGAAAGAGGAAAAGGCCATGGACCTCTTGACTCATCATTTCTCAGCTGCCATTTACCTCAAAAGGCCAGGAGGGGAGGGGCGATTTTGGACTCCCCCCCCCCCCCCCCC